>JBCFYV010003756.1:0-25627 GCA_039000515.1 Timema cristinae
TTATTATGGGGATGCCCACCTCTGCTGAGCGCTTGGCGGACTCGGGAGTGAAATCCCGGGCATTGTGAAGGACCTAGCGGGGGAGGGTACCGGGGGCGTTATACACCCGGGGTGGATCAAATTGAGCTAAGGGTAGTTGAATTTCATTTAAGTTAAGAGCCAAAATATGTGTTGTAATGTTAAAAAGGAAATTCATACTAAAATTGTGTAAATTAAGTAAAAGTTGCGTGGAAAAACGGCCCGGATTTAAAGATTGTAAGATACCGGGCCTGTAAACACTGAATAAATAAATAAAAATAAAAATCTCCACCGTAGTTCGGATTCCACGTTAAACTGTAGGTCCTCCGTTTTCATCTCACAATCACCCTACCATTACACATTAACGTAAGTTCGTATAACCCGAACGGGTAGTAAGACGCGGTGCTAATAATAATAATGTTAGATAGCACTTAAATGCATGAACTAAAAATGAAATAAAAATCCTATCGTGTATAGAACTTCATTCGCAGGAAGTAGCCTTATTTACACTCATGTGTACCCTAGTGCATCTTTATACTTGATTCTACACCTTATATTTTATTCCTTAAGTCTCCACTTGTGTTTAGTGCAGTTGTGCTGTTTCTCGCCAGAAGGCAGTAGTGTTTTGCGTGCCGGTGCTACCGTTGTTATGTTGTTAGGCAAGCCAGGGGTGAATAGGAGAGGGTTGAGGCAGCTAATTACAACGAACACGGCCCTTTTGTAAGCTTACAAGAGAACGCGACATAGGAAGTGGAACTTAGAGAGAGAAGATATAGAAGAGAGAAAAGATGGCGTAAAATTACGAGCGTCATGACCATTCTTGTATTAAGCGTGAAAAATTTCGCACTATTTTAAATTTTGATAAGCTTATTCGTTGGTTCATCCTAAATGTGTTTAACTGAGTTCTTTTTATTTATTTATTTTCATAAACAAATTAAAAGTTTTTTATTGGAAAATAAATAGAGAAAACAAGAAGTTTTTTTTAGATTCCTTATAACATAATAAAAGGAATGTAATATATTTAAAATGCCTTAAAGTTCTAACAAAAAATATACTCAAATATAGCGGCGTAGGAACTCTATAGTTTTGCAAAGTATAAGGGGGGCTAGTGCCAATAAATAAAGTTTGCCCACCACCCCCTTTGTAAATTAGAGTACGTTGCTGACAGTAATATATACAGTATATACATATATTTTTAAGAAGGGGGATAGCAGTCTCCAAGCTTCCTACTAATATCATACCCTATTTAAATTGTTTTATTATTTTAATAGGCCTAGATAAATGCGATTTTTTTAGGAAGAACCTTATCTTACAGATATAAAATTTCCTCAACTTATTTTTTTCACGTATTCACACGTGAAGTCATGTGATCTGCAGATGACGCTTTTAATAAATATTATACCAATACCTTTAAAATCAGCACTGTTAAAAATGTTAAATATTACCAATGTTGACCGTAAAAAAAAAGGTTTGAGTTTAGTAAAATTGTTATACTTACCACAATCCTACTATAGATCAGGGCTAATACTGTTGAATTTTATAAAGATGAACATTGAATATAACTTTTATTTTAATCACCACATCTCACTACCTAATGATGTTACATGATTATTATATGATCTTATTCTACTGGGGTAGGGATGAGGAAGGAAGTTACCCGCATTTGCATGGAAGGAGAATGTGAAACAATTTAGAAAAAATCTCCAGTAGACCAAACTCGAATTCAAACCCTTACCTCCCCGTCATCATAAGGCCAATCTATCATGAGATAAATAATTCGTCCACTGAAACAGGTCTGAACATAATTTTTGATAGAATAATTCATTAATTAACTAAAGATATAATTAGAAATGATCCGCTTTGGTAGTCGCATGGTCTAGGGTGGTACTCTTACAATGTACTAGATTGCTAATGACGGTGAAATCAAGGTTCGAGTCTCGGTCGGGTGTACTGAAAGGTTTATTTTCAAAGTGATTTTCCACTCTCCCTCTACATAAATCAGTAGGTTAGAGAAGGTGCACGTAATAAAGCTAAAATAAATAAAATAAAATGAACATACTTGCATGGAGAGAGAGTGTGAAACCACTTAGAAAAGATTACCCTCAATACACCCAACCGGGATCAAAACACGTTATCTACATCAACAGTCTAGTTTATTGTGAGAGTAGCACCTTAGACCATGCGGCCACATAAGCGGGTGAAAGTTAAATCGATTTAAATTAATTCTAGTAATAAACAGAGTGTGTAAATTGAGCTGCGCTGCTAAATGAAGTGTTCGAGCTTGTTTATGGTAACACGCTGAGGATATTCTAATCTACTCGAGTCGGGTTCGATCACGCGAGCCACGGAGGAGTTGGGGAGGGGAAGAGTTATGCCCTGGAAATAGGAGGCGAGGATTGAACTTAATATTCCCATTAGGGTTCATGCCAGGGGGCGTGGCTGTCCCCATTTATTCTTGAGAATCTTCCAATGGGCAGTCAAATAGACCCCCCGGGAAAGGTGGAGGGAGACTCCACAAAAATACGATAACTTTATTAAATTATTGCGGTCAAAGTCTATTTTTATTATAAATGAACGGAGATAATATTGATTTCAATATCTACAAACAAAACAACCAAACCGATATAAGAATGACATGACAAAAATCAAGGCGTAATTCTTGAAAGTTTCATCATAATCAAGTATCATCCCTTGTCAAAACAATAGGCCTACATGTCGAGACACATAGGTCTATTATAAATATATCGGTCCGCTATAATATTCCAATAAAACCCAAATCAGTTTATAGGTGGACTAAGGCAGCAATCTCGTATTGTCTAGTTTGCTGGTGATGAAGAGGTCACGGCTCCAATATAAACAGGGTGTGAAGAGCATGTATTTTTCTGAATGGTTTGCCTTTTCCCCTCCACTCAGGTGCGTGCGATATTCGTCTGAGTTTTATATTCCTCATCCCTTCCCTGTTGGTGTAAATCTGCTCTTAGTAAGACGTGGTGGGGAAACAAAATATATTCCAGGCAACCTTAAATAACATCAGGAGTGTATTGGATCTTACACTATGTTACTAGTAGGTGCAGGGGTAGTTTAAAGTGTTCGCATTACATCACCTAAGTCAACTAACCCTCTTGCTAATTAACTTCCCAAGTCACAAAGTCCATAGGTAAGGATGTTTCGTGTGGTTTTATTTCAAATCAGCAACTTAATACATTTTTTAGAGACTTCAAACATTATTCGATGACATTGAAAACCCCTGTCTTAATAACATTTATATATTCACAAATTATATAAATTACATTTATATTAATAGAATGAAGAATTTGTTTGTCATGAGCATTGCGCGATATCTACAGCACACAGAGGGCTGAAATTTTAAAATTATTAACTCTTGTGTACAAACATGTAAACTTCTAAGTTAGAATTTTTAAATGTTTTACTAGATTTTTTTAATTTAATAAAAACTGGGCCAAAAGAAATAAAATTGAAGGTATTTTTTTTCTGTTTGTTTGAAGCAAATAAAAGCGTGTCTGGGGATAGCCACTCAATACATTGCGTAACTACCCGAGGCGACGGCAGGTACGTCTGTTAGTGGTATGGACTAAAGGTAGTTTATAAATATATTGTGGCTTTGTTAGTACAAAATTCATAAACTTTAATTATGACTATCCTCTAAGTAAATGTTTTTGTTAAAAATAATATGTAATAGGTTTTGTAGAACTTGGGAAATAACTTTTAAAATAAACTGTCCTTTTCTGAAATAAGGGCTTTCCCTTTGAATATTTTGAAAATTTGGGCAAATTTAGAGTGTATAAGCCTTCATTGGTAAATAAAAATTGATAAAAGTTGTTTTGGTAGAACACAAAGAATTATTGTCTTAAGAGTGGTGACCTGGTGGTCTAGGGGTAAGGTGTCAGACTTCTATGCTGGCGGCCGGAGTTCGATCCTCGGTCCCGGCACAGATTTATCTGATTACCAAACCCTTCCTTCACCTCTGACAAGACATCTTGTGAATGTGAGGAAAGCCAGGCCTCCACCGTGGTTCGGATTCCACGTTAAACTGTAGGTCCTCCATTTCATCTCACTATCACCCTACCATTACACATTAGCGTAAGTGCGTATAACCCGAACGGTTAGAAAGATGCTGTGCTAATAATAACAATAATATTGTCAAAAGAAACCGTTTCATGTTTTAAATGTTATGTTGGAATAAAAACACATTTTAAAGGTGTTATTATATATTTGATTATAATTTTTTAAGCATAAATATTAACAAATCATTCAAACTGAGGTGATAAATTCGTGATATTGAATTAATGAGCCTGCATTATTTTAGTGTATTTATAGAACGAATTATATACAAGATCTGCGTTCTACTTTTCATTTAGTTGTCCACAATTTTAAGGATACATTAAGGTGGGATGAAAGGCGATGCGGTAAAAAGCCAGCGTTTTTACTATCTTTAGGAAAAGATTTTTTGGCCAAAATAAATAAAATATTTCTCCAATTCAAACATATAGAATTTAACTTTCTTGACATGATGACCTCAAAATTTATTGAACATCTGTCAAGAGTGTCGTGAAATTTAATGACAACTTTTTCTCTTCATTTGAAAAGTTTGTCATCTAATGACACCATGCTCATGACAGATATTCAGGAAATGATATCAACATGTGAAGAAAATTAAACTCTATATATTTGTACTGGAGCAATATTTTATTTGTTTAAGCCAACAAAATGTTTTGCCATAAAAACTGCAAACAAAAAGAAACCTTTTCTCACATCCGCTTCCATCTCACCTTAAGAGAAGTCTTTATAATCTACAGAATATATCAGCATTCATTTGGTTCAAATTTTAAACAACTAGCATTGAAAAAAACTTCTTTACACGCGACTGGGATTTGAATCCCAGCCACCGATGTCAAGTATATCGGTCTCCTAAAACCAACATTGAGATGTTTTCCACGTGTACCGCTGCGAATCCTTTCAAATCCAGTGGTCAAACAAACCACCCTTCAACTCGTCCAGCTAACTTTAGACAGACATAGCTTATTAACAAAGTCAATTATACTTGTGGTCTGTTTCACTTCTAGGTCGCTTCCCTAGCGTACGAGTGAAGGCTTCATTAAACTGAGGAAGACAAACGATTTAAAGTTCATTTCTGTTCTTAGTCGCTATTATGTGGCAGAGTCAATCTTTGTTATTACGTTTATCCATGAGTTAGGGATAGTAAAAATATGTAGGAACCCGATTTTTTTTAGCACAGCGTCTTACTACCTGTTCGGGCTATACGTCTGTTTACTAATTACACTAATGGGTTAGGGAAAGCTTAAGTTAGAGAAAGTGCACCAGCATTTTCGCGGAGGAAGAGTGGAAAACCATTTATGAAAAAACTCAGTACACCCCAATATCCCCATCTTCGGCAGTCTAGTCCAACATGAAATTAGCGCGTTATACCACGCGGCCACCAAAGCGGGTAGTAACCCGAATTGTTGGGCACGTGGATTAAGATGTCAATATCGAATTTTGTTTTTTAAGATAAAAATATGCCTTTTTATCTACACCTAGGTAAAAATATGTTGGTAATATGTGGTTCCCACTGCCCCTTCACGCACATTTGGGTATATTTACTATACATCGATTGTAAATAAACGAATGAACCGTGTGAAGGGTTTAAAAAAACGGTATATTTTGTACCCCCAAAATGAGATGGTAGTGATTCCAGGATAATATATACATATTGGCTGTTTTATAATAAAATAAATAAAAACTAGCATAAGAGCTCATCTCACAGAATGGAGGACAACACCCAGTGGATTTTACAGCTTTATCCAGAAGTCATATCGTGGAGTGGCTGTTTGTGAGTATGGGTGAGACTGCAACTTTATTGGAACAGCCAATATCTGTTATTCACTGAACCTGTTATTTTTCGTCACTGCCTCTATGTTTTAACTCCTGAGTTGTGATAATAACTTCCTTCCTAATCTGTGACTTCTAGTCTAAACCAGCTCCGGAACAGAGACAAGCAAGATTGTTGCAGACTTGGTCTTAGCCCTGTGAAATGAACAAGGAGCAAAGCCAGATAACGATAAATACATCTTACAAGTAGCAGTTTGGTGCAACCATCTAATGTAAAACACGGCGAACCTGACCAATATAAAACAGAAGAAGCTCAATAAAAACAAATAAGAATACGTACAGCTATTATGGTCTGATTGAGATAAGAAGGATTTGTTGTTTTTTTTATGTCGGTCTCTGAGATCTTTGGGTAAACTGCTCGCTTCAGGATCTGATGTTTGTGGGTTCAAACCCAGCCAGCGTTGACGAATTTATTGTGAGATATAAAAAAGCTGTAGCATTATTGCCTTCGGAGGGGAAATAAAGCTGTTGATCCCGTGTCGATTGTGGCATGTATAATAGTCCTGGAAGATTTGTGAAAATACCTTTCTCGGCTCATAGAAATTCTCGTGTGCTGATAGATTCAGTCGTTTCAGAAAGTGCACGTTAATACCTCAAATGAAAAAAAAAGTTACAGTTATAAAGTTACTAAAAATGTTATATGTGTACGTACTTTTATGATACGCAACTGTCATTTTTAATAGATTGTATCTATATAAGAAATAATGCCAACAATTGAGTAAAATGTTATCATAGTTGACCTTAAAAAATGTGTTTACATATTCAAAAAGTTTCACCCTGTCAGAATGTTATGGTAGCTACAACGCTCCACCCTAACCTGAGTTAAGTGATCAAATCCCCTTTCGTTTCTAAGGAGCAAACTTTGACAGTAACCTTAGAGAAGCTGTGACAAAATAGCAAGTTGTCAAGTTGTGATTCCACAGCCCACCCCAAGAGTTGCATGGTCTACTTTTTTTTTCCATGCACATCGTCTTACTATCCGTTTGGGTTACGCGCATCACATTGAAACCAAGACCAGTGAAACAGTTTTACCAAATTTAAAAAAAAAAATACAATAAGACTGGAAAATTATTATTTAAAAACGAAAAAAAAAACTAAGCTGATCCCAATTTCAGTCTTATAAATTGATGAATTTATAAACCTCAACTTTATTTTTAAAAATGTATGGATGAAGCGTTATCGAGAATCTATCTCCCGTTTAGTCAGCCGTGATAATTTGGTGACGTCTTTCGATGTAATTGTAGTTTTAGAATGTAATATCCTACAGCTGGTAATGATTTTGAACTCTCACATCCTTCCATATCCTGATTATACACTGGAGAAGGAAATGTCAGAGGGGTCAAAACCACAAATAGGTTTAAAAAACAACATACATACAGTCTAATTTTGATAGGAAGAACCTTAGCCGATAGCGAGAAAAGCTACTAGATCTACTTTCACGTATTAATTCATGTCATGGGATCTTTAGCTATCACTTTTGATTAATAATATGCTGATTCTATAAAATAGTATTAATAATATAAGTTATTGTTACTGACCACAGAAAAAAAATGTTTTCTATAAGGTCCTTTCTATCAAATCCTTATGTACAGGATTATTACGATCTCCAGGTTAAACTTTATACGGGTTGTAGGGGGTGACAGGATAAGTATTTCCACCTAATGAACTTGGAGTTGGTGACGTCAAATGGCGGTGCTACAAGACGCAAAATATGGCGCTGTACTTACCTGGGAGATAGACAACCCTAAATATAATCTTCAACACATAACAAGTTGAGTGTGGTGTAAATTTCTTGACAACGGGTACCCATAAAGAATTGTTGATTTTTTTTTAAAGATAAGTGTGTTGGTTCTGACAAAGGCCGATATTGAGAGCACAGTGGTAGGGATGCCTGTGTTGGTTTGCATGGCAAGATGCATGTGTTACCTACCCCCCAGGTGCATACAGCACCAACTCTGACATATCATGGCACCACCATTTGGCATCGCAAACCCAAAGATCATTACGTGGAGATACTTCTATTGTAACCCACATATAACCTGTATATTTTTTACTTTCTAGTACCAAGAGAAAGTATTGTAATCGCGAAAATGTTTGAACTTGAGATTATAGTGAATCTTTATGGATTATGTGTGTTCACAAGCCAAGAAATTAGATTTTACAATTATGTGTGTTTGTCTATAGCTACAGATCTGAGACGGTTTGATAAATTTTGCTCAAATTTTATAAGTTATTGGGCAATACTTCAGAAAATTATTTTTCACCCTAGCCCTCAAATTAAAGGTAGTTTGCTGATGAGTGATTTTTTTTAGTTCAAATTTATGTAGTGTTTAACAAATAGCACTGTTTACTTGTATTATGGGTAAAAATTCGTTAGTAGGTGATGGTGACGATTAGTTACTTTCGAAATTTTGAAATATTTTGAAAATCACCTTAACGATTTTGTTTAAAATATTTATCTAGTGAAGGGCTGTGACGACAAACAAAACTGTATGTTGGCTGTTTGAGGGTTAGTTATTTTAAGAGTAGTTTACTCATGACTGATTTTTTTTTATCTGAATATTTTAATAAATGCTTCTAGCAATTTTGTTCAAATTAGATATCTATTAAGTTTTTTAGGTTATAAATAAATAAATATATTTGTTTTTCTTAAAATAATTAATTTAATAACTTACTAGTTTATTGAAGACTGATTTTTCCAAATTACTTTTACAATTTTGTTCAAAATTAGTATTTGGAGATTATTTTACATGTTAATTAATTAATATTAGCACCGCGTCTTACTACCCGTTTGGGTTATACGCACTAATTTACATGTTATTAAAAAAATGTTTTCTAAAATAATTTAATCTAAGGGTTGAATATTAATGATAAATTTTAGAAAACTTGAAGTATTTTGAAAATGTCTTTTAAAATTGAGTTAAAAATGGGTATCTTAGAATAGTTTTTCATGATTAATAATAATAAAACATATTTTACAAATAATTTATTTCAGTTTTTTTTTTACAAATTTTATACACTATAGAGAAAGTTTGATATATTGTGTCGTACCATTTGTTTACCTAGAGATACGAATAGCCCTGTACAATCTATAAACATATGTGTGTATGTGTGTGTGTGTTAGGATAACGTATTCTTTCTGAACAGCTGTTTTCTAAAATTACGTTAAACACAAGTGTTGGTAATGGATAATGAAGCTTAAATAAGGAACGTTCCCCCGATTTGGCATAGAGAGGGGATAAACCTCATGTAGAAAACCACCCCTATCACATCTGACCCAAATTCAAGGTCCAACCCCTCTTTCCCCAACACTCAAATTCCGTTCTCTTGCATTTCTTTAGTACATTTTTATAACAAAACAAATCAAATATTATTTTAGTAGATATGTTTGTTTCTATTTTCTCCACATAGTCATGAACAAATAGTACCAAATAAAAATATTATTCTCTAAATCAGTTGTGTGGCGTAGTGTCTGCTCTGTGTGTTTTGCCACACTTGTGGAGAACGAGGTGAATTCTCATGCATAGCAATCTTTGATTAGTATGGTCTTTAGCGTTTAGGGGTTTAAATAGACCAACTCGATGCTCCCAATAAGATGTTGTTTTTTTTAAGTTCTTAATCAATATTTTGTGTTGGGGTGGATACCGTAAAAGGCGTTTCAACGATTATACTCCGGTTCATTTATACAAGAACGTTGAACAAATCGAATGTCGGGCTTACCACGCCAAGAGGTGGATGAGAGGGAAAGTCAAGTTCGGAGTTTCGGTTATCACGTGAGATGCTGACCCGATGAATTCACTTAGACGTTTTGATGGTTTTAACATTAAATTTTTATAAATCAAGAAGATATTCATCACATTTATATACTTAATATATTAACCATTCAAACTCGTAAATTTTTTCTAGTAAAAAACTCTTGTGAATCACTTAAATACCATTAATTTGCCCTACCTCAACTCCTTCCATTGTATTCCTGAGCACCTTTACGGGACGGGGTAGTGATAAAAGCATAATGACATTTGGACAGAAACATATACAAAAAGAGTAATGGCCAAATTCTAAATAGGACAACTATTCAGAAACTGTGGAGATTACCTTAAGAAGTAGTTGATCAAATTAAAAGTATTATGTTAAAGTAATATCAACTCTGGTGGTCTTGAGATAAAGTGCTTGCCTTAGAACTCGATGCAAGTGGGTTTAAACCCAGCCGAGATCGATGGATTTTTCCTGAAACGATAAAAATCCTTAGCACAACTTCCTTCGGAAGGAAAGAAAAACTATCGGTTTCTTGTCGATTATGGCAACTAAAATAGCTCTGGGATTTATGTGAAATGCCTTTGCAGCAAAATTGAAAGTCCCTTTTGCTCTCGCTAAAGAAATTCAGTGTGTAAGGCCACAGAGAACCACCAAACTTCCTGGATTCTCTTAATACATGAGATTTCTACCAGATGGCGCAGTTATCACCAACCAGCTGAAGTGGATGCTCAGCTCCGGATGGATAACAATTACATCAAACCAACCTTCAGGTTGTTGACTCAAGAAGGAGAAGAAAAAGAAGATTAAAGAAATATTTAATTTTTGCGCAAAATATGTTTCTTGACAAAAAAAAACCTATGCCAATACGAACCTTAGCTCACAATCACTTTTCATCTTACCTTACATCGGATTAGTGACGGAAATTGAAAGTTTCTAAAGTAGGGCAAGTTTTATTTAAGGGGGTGCTTCCCACTTACCCTGACAGCCTTCCCCGAGCCACAGAACCCGCGCAGTGGAAGGCACCACACTGGAACAAAAAGAATTCCGTCACGTGAAAAAAATAATCAAAAAATAGGGAATGATTTTACTGACACAGAATATTAAGACAGACTATTTAAATATTTTAATTATTTGAATTTTTTTCAGTTGCTTGACTTATTAGCAAAATATTTCATGGAGTTTGTCTGTGTCAACTTATTATTTTGGTATAAAACTACTTTATTTTTTTAATTTTTATAGCGCTACTGTGAGATTTGTTCAGGGTTGGCTCATGGGTTGTTACCAAGATTAGTCATGCTTGGCAGGACTGTACCAATAAGCTGCTCCCTCCCAATCAGTATCAAACTTGACCTTTAAAAATCAAATAGCCAAAGCTATTATTTATAATTTTAGTGAGAATTACTCCATCTAAATATCATATTCAAAAAAATTGAAAAATGACACCTGGACACGGGAATTGAACCCGAGACCTTTGATTTAGTACGTCAATTTTCTAATCACTGAGCTATCCAGGAATCGTCCCAAATATAGGGTCATTCTTCACTCATATTTTAAGGCAGAATCTATGATGGACGTGCGGAAATCATCGGCTACTAATGTGTGATTTTATTAAGATCACGAGCTATCAGATAAGGCAGCCACCTTTGACTCGGAGTTGGCTTCATGCTGCCACTTGTACAATTATTATAACTGTACGGGATTGCATATTTAAGAATCAAATAGCCAAAGCTATTATTTATGTTTTTAGTGAGGATAACTCTATCTAGATATATTCTGAAAATTGACCTTTAAATCCAATAAGTATTAGACCTTTCATTACATTATTTTGTGTGTGGTTGGTCAAATGGATACTGAAAGGAAGGGAACAATAAACTAACAGAATACGTCAAGCGTGACTTGTCTGCCATGGCAACAACCCTCAAGCTATCAGTGAGTATGTAAAATATAATTTTGGAGATTCATAACTTGATTCTGACATGCAAAATCATGTTTCTAATGATTTTTCATAAATAACAATTTTTTAGCATCATAATGTTCCTTCCCATGTTATCGGGATGTATTTTAATCTTATTACAAAAAGTTATAAAAGGAAAAGTTTATGAAAATTTTATTTCCATTAAAACTTTCAAACTTATTGAATGCTTAATATATCATAGATTTTTAATTAGGAAACTCAAATACTTAAAAAAAATATTTTGTTATTGAAATTTTTGCATTAAATAAATAAATAAATAAATAATGAGTTATCTGATTGGATAGTAGTAATATATCCACTCACAATTTTTTTAAATTAGAAAATGAGAAACATATTTTAGAGGCTCTTGTTTGGATTTACGAAACATAGATGTTTGTTCATAAATTTGTGAAAACCGTTTAAATTATAATATAAGGTTTCCTATATGAAAATTAAAGTACATAAAATAATTTTGCATGTCAAAAAGTTATTAAATCTGACAAAATGAAATCATTTTATAAAATGTTACAGATAAATGCACATTTTTACCAGAATATTTTGACGGAATTCTTTTTACTTTTTCATTGTAACTTTTCGAACTAAATACATTATCACATGTTATACAATTTATTCATTTTCCTTCAAATTTCAATACAAAATTATAAAAATATACTCTTATTTTCCTGATTATTTAAATATAAATTAACACATGAAAAACAATTTTGAATAAGTAAATGAAATTTAGTTTAGTAAAATAACACATATCTGTAATAGCCTAAAAACTAGTGAACATGGAAAACAGCATTAAAATATAAACCAATCTAAAAATGTATATCTTTGAATTTAACTAGATTCTGTTAAAATTAACTAAGAAAGATATGCTATATATTCAGGGGTGTCTAGTGAGGTGTACCTACCAGTATTATCGTACTATTAAACTATTCCACTACCCTCACTACCCATTTGGGCACAAAATACGGTTGTAAAAGGGTGTTTATGTCTTTTGGGCTCAGAGGTAACAATTTGGTACTAAATGAGAGGGAATAGTTTACTAGTACAGTTCTGTCATATTGAACTATCTATAGCAACAACCCACAATCCACTACTGCCATTCAGCCGTGGTTATAATATGTACAGTATCTTTTGAAAGGTGGTGTTAATTTAAAAATATTTAAAATAAATTAAGTGACCTTTTATCAATGTTGGATACTCGGACTATACTATATTTATATATTTTTAAAGTTTATTCCTATGTCAGGGACCGTACCCAAATATTTTGTTTTGGTGGTAGGGGGACGAGATATCTTACATGTTGTGGCTCGTGGGAAAGTCCTTCAACGAAAGATAGCAAGAATCTTTTTTTAGTATCAAACCTAAATTGTAGCAATTTAAAGTGTATTTAAAAAAAAAAACATTATTGAAGTTATAGTGCATAGGCATTATGAATGGGATAAGATTCAAATATACTGAAAGCCCAGAAATGGAGGGGAAATAGAAACATATGTATTACAAATACTTTAGGCAGGATTAAACTCCCTTCACTTCACCTACCCTGTTGATATGATCCTACCCATGGAATTCTGTAACTATTAGTCAACAGTCATGCGGTATATAGCTTGATTCATACACATTCGCCGAAAATAGAAAGCAGAATATCCTTGAGTGACGCAATAATTAGAATTTTTGTTTATTATCAACATATTTTATTTCATAGTAGAAATATATATTAGATCATTATCCGATGGATGTTATTCAATAATCGATACACACGCTTTAATTTAAAGGGTTATTTCAAATTTCCTCCCAATGGACAACGAATCTGTTTGCTTGCTTTTAGCTCTACAGTACATGCGCTGTCATATGCACATGCGCACTGGTTCGAGATGGCTGGTTCTGAGATTTTATTGGTTCTCCTGTGCCGAACATCTCAGGCAGAAAAGACGAAGTAGAGATGAGTTGAGGTTGAGCAGAACAATTCGCGCAGATGAGGAGGATATCTTGTGGTTGGCTTAAAGCCCGTCACGTGACCACGTTTCTGTTCTGCGCTTATTTTTTGGTGAACGTGTGAACCCACAGTAAGAGTCAAGCTCCTTCAGTCCGGTTTGCTGGTGACAGGGAGGTCGAGGTTTGAATCCTGGCCGAGCGTATTGAGGTTGGGTTTTTACTAAGTGCTTTCCTATGCTCTCTACACGCGAATTCATCTACATTTTCTTTGAAACTTTTCATCTTTATTCCCTACCTAATTAGCATAATTAATGTATCTGCGTATAACATGAACCGGGAATGAGACATGCTGGAGAAGCGATGATGGGTGCTCTATGTTTATTTTGTTTGTACCTTCTCAAAGATTATTACTATGAGTTTCTTTCTGTAACCACCCATATTTCCGAAATAGTTTAACTTTTACTATTTGAAATCAATCTAAGTCATTAATTTTGGTTATTTTATTAGTAACAACATATTTTTTTTATAAATCAAGACTACAAGCAAAGACTTAAAAAAAACCAAGCATTGAAAACTAAAGATCAACAACACAAACTCTTTAACGCTTAGAATCCACAACCACCAGCGATTCTAACAGCGCGACTTTTAGCAGCGCTTGGCGACACATTGTTTTAAATTGTCACGTCTGCACGAGCGCGCGTGGCAGTCGCGCATGATCGACCATCCCACTGACTAGCCGCGCGATTTATATTAAAAAAACAACAACACGGAGTGAGCTACATAGGTATAGAACGATCCTGTTTATAATCTTGCTGAAAGTAGAGGTTGAACCCAGTATCAATTATTATTATTATTATTAGCACCGCGTCTTACTACCCGTTCGGGTTATACGCACTTACGCTAATGTGTAAATGGTAGGGTGATTGTGAGATGAAATTGAGGACCTACAGTTTAACGTGGAATCCGAACCACGGTGGAGGCCTGGCATTCCCCACATTCACAAGATGTCTTGTCAGAGGTGAAGGAAGGATTTGGTAATCAAATAAATCTGTGCCGAGACTGAGGATTGAACCCCGGAACCCCAGCACAGAAGTCTGACACCTTACCCCTGACCACCAGGTCACCCCCCAGTATCAAGAAAGCCATATATTTTACATAACTTATCTTGTATAATAAAACCAGTACAAGTACTTCGTTCTCGAGGTCCATTTTATTTCTGAAATCTTATAAGAAAACAGGTGGGGTACTGTTAGCGTGGTAGTTGCACTATCACTCGTTGAAATTAAACCTAGTAAGCACCTACAAACATTGTATGCAAATATTGTTTATAGATGTTTTCAAAATGTATTCTGTTGCCCAAAAACCTAGGGAAACAGTTTGCAAAGTTTGCAAACGTGGGAATCATAAGGTTTGCAAATAGTTAAGCAGACATTATTTACAAACTTCAAATATGATACATTGTTTCCCGTCCAGAATTCACTTGAGTAAAACAGTGTGTAATGCAATAGATTGACCCTAAGGAGTATTTGAAAGCATTGACCATTTATCATTCTAATTATTCATATATTCAAAAATATTTTACATATAATTAAACATATTTTACTTTATTTAAATTTTACAACCTATTACGTGGCGCTTAAATCACGTCTTCCTCTAAATTATTTACTAGTTAGTTCACGCCTCGTGGTAAGATGGCAGCATCTACTGGAGCTAAATTTAAGAAATGTTAAGTATTTCCTTCGAGAAGCTTCCAAAAGCAATAGGTATTTTTGTTCTGAGTTTGAAGGTGTGTAATTTACCGTTAGGAAGATTCCTTCGAGAAGCTTCTATTGAACTCAGATATATGTGACTTTTTGAAGCTCCGTATTTTACTGTGCAATCGGTCGTGGTCTTGAATGGACGTGCTTTAAGCGATCGGTGATTATAATTGTTAGGCCCTCGACATGATCGTGTTTCGATTAGAAAATATTAATAACAATATGATTTAAATTTAAAGAATAAACAGATATCAAACTTTATGTGATATATTATCATTTATTAAAGTCTAATGATAAGGAACGAGGCATTATAAGTAAAGCACATAGTTGCTTAATAGAAATAAAGATTTACGGAATGACTCTGTTATGTAATATAGCAAATAGCGACACAACGTGGGGCATTTATAATCAAAAATATTACGAAGTGTAATAAATGACGTCCAATGAGGGAAGGAACGCGAAAAGTGTAACTAATAGCATTCCAACAAGGGGCTGAAGAAACGTAAGTGTAACAAATGGCGACACAACGTGGGGGTTAATAGGCGACTATTAACGCTCGCCAAGATTCGTAATGTAACAAATGGCGCTACAACTTAGGGGCTCGAATACCGCGAACTGAGACAGAGGTGCGTCACTGAGCTAAAGGAAGAGACGGCACACCAGGAGACGGCACATAATCACCAAAGGACGGCACACCACACCAAGGAGACGGCACAGTCAAGAAACAGCGCAAAGGACTGTTGGAGACGGCACACCTGCAAGAGACGGCACACCATCAAGGAACGGGACTGAGGACCTTTTGGAGACGGCATGCAGTCAAGAAACAGCGTCGAGGACAGATAAGTGGTCAACAGAAGCTGTAACTCTAATAAAAAAAAAAAAAAAAAAAAATTTAATCTAATTTCAATTGTGTATTTTGGGGGTAGTAAAATTTTGTTTCTATATGTTGGGATTTCACAAATTAAATTAAAACTAACAATATAAAAGTGTATGGGCCTAATTTTAAATTTCTCACTATAAAAAGTAATTCTTAGATCAATAGTACTTGAAATTTGTCAAGGCCTAACACAAATTAATTCATAGATCAACTTAAGAAAAATTTATTTAAATTTTCAACATGGCAGACAAGGTGATAAGAGAACCCGAAGAGTATGATGATGAAGACACAATGCCATTTATTTATGAGGAGGATGAAAGGGCAGGTCAATTCAGGAGGGCAAATTGTGAACAGGAACAAGAAGGGAGTGAGGAGGAAATAGGGGCTAGCTCTGGGGAGGTAGCAAGTAACGAAGTAATCCTGCAAACGCTGAATCAAAGTGTAGGGGGAACAATAACCTTAGTGGAAGAGAGGGTGGCTAAACCAGTAGAACAAGTAGATCTTTTAAATGCTATATTAGAAAAAATTGATCGAACTGCATCAGAAAATAAACAGGATTTTAAAAAGGATTTGGAAAAAATGGGACAAACTTTAGAAACTAAACTCAACCAAAAGGTCGACGAACAATCAAAGAATATAAATAAAAATATAAATAAAAAATTTGAGAATTTAGAATTAATTAATCAAAATTTTATCCAACAAATTAATGAAATTAATGACAGGGTTTCAGAAGAAAAAAAAAAAACAAGGAAATTTAGAGGTTAGGCAGGAAAATCTAAGAAAGGAACAGTTTAAGTTAATCGATCAAATATCTTCAGTGACAAACAAAACAGAGGGTTTGGAGAAAAAATTAGATAAAGAAACCAGTAAATTAGAAAAACAAATACAAACACAGGATATACAGATAGCACACAACAAATCAGCTGTTCAGGTAGTGCAATCCAATTTGGAAATTCAAATAGAAAAGGTGAGGTTAGAAATTGAAGGGCAAGAGGATGCTAATAGGCAATTTATTAAAGAAAATATTAATGAGGAGATTCAAATAGAAAGGAAAGAAATGGTGGAGATAAAAGAAATTGTAAATGAAAACAAAAAAAACGGTTGGCACTTTAGATCAGAAAATAAACAACTTAGCTGATCAAGTACAACTTAACAAAGGTAGGGGGACAGATAACAAAAATGGGTGTAGTCACAATCTCTTAACCAAAAATGTCAATGACCTTACTTTGTCACTCATTCCTAGGTATAGGGGAGCAAAGGGCAAAATATCTGTGGCTCAATATTTGCAAAAAATTGAGAGAGTTTGGAAAGAAGAGGATTTAAGGGAAAGGAACAAAATTGAAATTTTGCTCTCATGTTTAGAAGGGGAGGCTAGGAACTGGGCCAGTTATTTAGAGGATGAATGGGAGACCTATGAACAGGCTAAGCGCGCATTTTTGGATCACTTTTGGTCTCAAGAGATGCAGGACGACTTTCTGCAGTTAATATTTAATAATAGATATGATTCAAAAAAAGGCACAATGAATGAGTATTTTCATGGTTTTGTTTCTCAGGCTAGGTATTTAAATTATCCATTGGAAGAATACAGGTTGGTGAAACATCTAACAAATCACTTTCCTCTTCAGGTACAAAATGTACTGTTAAGTGTTAATGCCCAAAATGTGAAGGAGATGGAAAGAGTATTGATAGGATTTGACAATAGGTGGCAAAGGAATGGGGAAAGGGAAGGTAGAAATGAAACACCCAATTTTGATAGAACTAGACAGACCTATAATCCATTCGGTCGTGATAATAAACAAAATAGACCACCAAACCCATTCCAAGATTCAAAGCGTCGAGAAGACGGTAGGCCCAACAGACCTAACTATTTTATAAACCAAGGACAAAATAGGCAAGGTCCCAACAATCATATGATAGGACACCGAGAGGGGGTGAGGGAAAACCCCAGACAAGAGAGCCGAGACAATTACAACAAACAGGTAAATAATAGTCAGACTAGAAGAATAGCAGCAGAAGTACACTCTGCACCTAGCTTTAATGATATTGCACCATTCACAATGGGTCACACAGTCGTTAGAAATGAAAATAAGGGAAACTGATTGCTAGGGCCCATGGCAGTCCACATGAGGTCAACAAAGTAGTAATAAATAGGACTAATGAACAGATTAATTATTTGGACTTTTTTAAACAATATGTTAAACAATATGTAATTTTACAAGGTGATCCCATGGAGGATCTATTGCAAGAAAATAATAGTAAAAATGAGTTCTGTAAGGCAATTTCAGGTTAGGCTAGCTTAAAGGAAGAGAGAGAGAGAGAAAGAGGGGGTGAGAAATAATAATGTGATTAGAATTATTAGGCAACAAGATCTTAGTATATTATGTAATTTTATCTTCTTAACCTTGTAAATAAGGGCCATTTCATTGTAAAGATTAGTATGGAAGGTGACCCTCCTTAATATTTCAATACAGTCCAACTCTGGAAAGTAAGGACAAGTACTTCATTTTGTTTTCATTATTAATGACAAATTAGAGGGAGGGAAGCATCCTCTGAAGTGCTTGGTGAAGGAAGGTGTAGAAATGGATTTATTACAAAGTATAGTCAGTTGAGGGTGGGGGTGTACCCGGAAAGCACCAGGTCAGACAAGTAATTTAAGACAAGCTTATAATAAAAATTGAGTTGAGGCAGGTAATTTCTGCTATACAGTGACATGTTGTGATGTCAGGACTTGGATTCTTCGACGTTTGGCAAGAGAGTAGTTTTGTCGCAGAGGTCTGACTACCTTGTGAGTTTTAGGGGGCAGGAATTGAACCTGGGCCACCCGAGTTATGGGAATTTTGTAAGTGTTAGGGGGCAGGCATTGAACCTGGGCCACCCGAGTTAAGTATTGTGAGTTTTAGGGGGCAGGCATTGAACCTGGACCACCCGTATTAGAGTTTTGAGAGTTTTTCTGGGCCAAGGGGTCAGCAGAGTTCTGAACCGCCTGTGGTTACCAGACATTTGAACGAGGTTTGGACCGTTAAGAGAACGCCTCTTGTGTGTTTTGAAGGCCTGAGAAATGGGATTGTCGGTCACTGTATGCCGGGAAGTATCCTGAGGATACATTCCAGTTTTTGGGAGTTAGCCTTTATTGAGCCTGTTATAAAAATAAATCAATATTATGTCACAAGTTTAAAGCAACTTTCTTTTAAATAAAATTTTTAAAGGAATAATAATCATAATAATAAAAAATAATTATAAGAATATTTCAAAATGTGAGCTTGTATTAAACCACTAAGGTCTTGTTAGAGAGTGTATATACTATGGTTTTCCGTGCTGTGGAGAGATTCAGCATCGAGTTGTTGTTTTTCATTTTGTTTTACTAGGGGTTAAGTGTCATACTAATTAAATCAATGATACTGTATGATAATAATAATTTTCTGTTAGACAATGTATGTGTATGATATTGCCATTTCTATGATTTAAACAATGTACTTATATGTTTTACTAGTTAATTATGTTTATTTTAATTTTTTATGTTAAGTTAAGCTATTTTCAGCAAATGTGGTGCTCATATAGCAAATTTTAGTTGACCGTTTGGTACATAAAGTTGTAAATGTTTGTGATCATATAGCAAGTTTGGCCAAGAGACTTTTAAGAGTAAGTGTAACAAAGTGTTAAGAGCCTTTGTTAAGTGTGTGAAAAAAAAATCACAAAAGTGGATCCGTGAAGGATCATGAAACGAAGTGCAACAATTATTTAAAGAAGATTGCATAAAAATAAAAAAAAAGACAAAACATAAAGGAAATGCAAATTGCTTGGCAAAAATTAATTAAAAGACACTTCGATTTGAGACAATTAAATTAAATTTTCTTGATATAATAAACTTAGACTATGTTATGTCAGTTAATTATAATTAGGCTGGCATCTTACTTAGATATTTTATTTCATTTAATCATAATTATACTAAATGTTTTACTTAGATTATCTTATTTTAGTTAATCCTAATTATAACTGATAAATTTTATTTTAATGCTTAATTCATATAACTTACACGTCAAAATATTGAACTTGATGCAATTTTGTTAATTCTATACAGGATGTTTAAACATATTGAACTTTAAGTAAAATTTGTGAAACTATACAGGATGTTTCAAAATAGTGAAATTTTTGTAAAATTTGTAAAACTTATACAGGGTGTACGAAAGGTGATCATGTCTTTTTTTTTTATTTTGGCAAAGCGTATCAAAAAGTATAAGACTAGTCTCTACTTTCCGATACACTTTGGGGGGTATTGTAATGCAATAGATTGACCCTAAGGAGTATTTGAAAGCATTGACCATTTATCATTCTAATTATTCATATATTCAAAAATATTTTACATATAATTAAACATATTTTACTTTATTTAAATTTTACAACCTATTACGTGGCGCTTAAATCACGTCTTCCTCTAAATTATTTACTAGTTAGTTCACGCCTCGTGGTAAGATGGCAGCATCTACTGGAGCTAAATTTAAGAAATGTTAAGTATTTCCTTCGAGAAGCTTCCAAAAGCAATAGGTATTTTTGTTCTGAGTTTGAAGGTGTGTAATTTACCGTTAGGAAGATTCCTTCGAGAAGCTTCTATTGAACTCAGATATATGTGACTTTTTGAAGCTCCGTATTTTACTGTGCAATCGGTCGTGGTCTTGAATGGACGTGCTTTAAGCGATCGGTGATTATAATTGTTAGGCCCTCGACATGATCGTGTTTCGATTAGAAAATATTAATAACAATATGATTTAAATTTAAAGAATAAACAGATATCAAACTTTATGTGATATATTATCATTTATTAAAGTCTAATGATAAGGAACGAGGCATTATAAGTAAAGCACATAGTTGCGTAATAGAAATAAAGATTTACGGAATGACTCTGTTATGTAATATAGCAAATAGCGACACAACGTGGGGCATTTATAATCAAAAATATTACGAAGTGTAATAAATGACGTCCAATGAGGGAAGGAACGCGAAAAGTGTAACTAATAGCATTCCAACAAGGGGCTGAAGAAACGTAAGTGTAACAAATGGCGACACAACGTGGGGGTTAATAGGCGACTATTAACGCTCGCCAAGATTCGTAATGTAACAAGTGGTATTCAACCTTTTTGATTTGTGTATCAGCAAATATATTTTATCTTCAACTTTGTACCTTCAAATATGAAATATATATGCAAATTATATATATATATATATAAATATATATGATTATATGAATGTATATATAAATATACTAAATATATGTTCGTACATGTAAATATATATAAATATACTATGTATATTATGTCTATATATATATATATATATATATATATATATATATATATATAATAAACTGATATTTATCAACATATTAATAATTATATAAATATAAGTATTGTTTATATTTTAAGTTCCCTTAAGATGTTTCCCACATCCCCTCGGTTATATATAATTGAAGTAAAAGAGGTTGACCGAAGATGCTGCTGCTATGGATTATGCTTGTTACGTAGTTGTGAACTATTCAAGAAGACAAAAATAAAAACCCGTGGTGGGTTCGTGCAGTGCTTCGAAATCGTTCATATCATGCAATTAAACTTCTTACAGAACCGAAGCTTGAAGACATTAGGGGTTTTAGGAACTTCACTCCCATGTTTCCTACAGATTTGGAAGTTATTTTACAAATCGTTGGTCCCAGAAATGTCAACAACTTGCCTGGTTCACGTTGTTTGCTGTTGACAATATTGGCAAACACGCAAACAATGTTTCTTGTAACCCATTTGAAATTGATGACAAGAAACATTGTTTCCTTTGTTTGTAAACACAGAAGAAACACAAAAATATTTTCAAATTGTTTTCTAAAGCACTAACAAACATTTCTGGACTATTGTTTCCGGTAAAATGTTTCCAAGTGCATATTAGGCTCTAGACTCTCGGCGACTAAATAGCTCTCACTCTATCTTACAAACCCGCTATATCTCTTTGTCTCTATTAAGAGTGAGAGAAAGAGTGAGAAACTACATATTAACACCCCAAGCATTTAATTAGCGGGTCCCGTCTGTAGGAGGCTTAGCACGCTAGCAGAGCAATAGGTTACCCATAAATTAATTACCACGAGGTGATAATTACATGAAGCTTTCAGCGAACTAGGTTGCTTCTGGCTCTTCAAAAGACAGCCTTTGAGAGGATGACAATTCTTCCCGGCAATTGACACAAGGAAATAATTTACTGCTGGGAGAATATTAACAAGTACGCATGTCGTGAGCCCAGATACTTCAAAATGTACCAGAAATACCGCTCTCATAATTGTGTTTTTATTTCAATAAAAGAATCACTACAATCTAAACGGAAGCAGGACTAAGTTTATAAGTGAGTGATGATGAACCTATTAGTTTTTCCCTCTTTCTTTGATAAAAATTCGTTTTTGATTTAGAGGATATACACATCGATAAAGTTAGGGTCAACCTCTATGATCTTACGGTAAAGTGCTCACCTCAATATACTATTTTCATGAGCTCAAACCCAGCCGGGGTCGACGGATATTTATTGAGCGATAAAAATCCGTGCCACAACTTCTTTCGGAGGGTAAGTAAAGCCGTTGGTTGATTGTGGCATGTAAAATAACTTTGGAAGGTATGTGAAAACAACTTCCTGAGAAAATTGGTGGGATCTTTCACACTCCCTCATAGACATTCTCGTGTGCTGATTTAATCAGTCGGTTCAGAAAGTTCACGTTAAATACTTCAAATAAAAAAATAATAATGTTATGAATATACAACTGGAAGTAGGAGATTTCATAAACGTTATTTTCTATCAGCAATCGTCAACCTTTCTAAAATCATGGTACACTGAACAGGGTGCTAACGTTTAAGACACGCCATTAGTTTTTTGAAAGGAAACATTTTATCACTAAGAACAAAAGATATTATGATTGTGTTTAAGTTCAATAGGGAAAATTCTAATAATTTTGTTATTTAAAAAAATATATTGATCTTGGATGTCAATAGATTTAATTTTATTCTTCATTTATCTTCTAGATTATTTTTGATCTTGACCCAAACTCCCTGGGCCCATTTGCTGACCTTTCTTGGTACACAGGTTGAAAAACGCTGCTCTAGTCAATCATTGGTAAAGTCCCGTTAAAATGTGTTATCATGCTCATGTTCAAGTAGGCTAAGCACATTAATTCTATAATAACTGATAGTTGCACATTATTGTTTATTATCAAACAAATAAGGTATGATAGGACAATTTTTTCGCACCATGTCTTACTACCTGTTCAGGCTATATGCATATGTACTAATTACTCTAATGATCTAATGATTTAAGGATGAGTAAGGTTGAATTTAGAGGACGTGTAACTTCATTTGCGTGCAGAGAGTGGACAACAATTGAGGAAAAACCCCTCTCAGTACGTCCAATCGGGATTTGAACACCAATATCACTGCAATAAGCAGTCTAATCTAAAGTGACGCCTTAGACCATACGGCTAAAGATACAGGTATTTTTTTAATGCATCTTTTTTTTTCAACATGTCAATTTAGAGTATTTGTGAGGACCTCTTTCCTGTCTTTGTGTTCTAGAGGTCCTCTTATCATTCCGAAAAAACAACAAGGGAATGCTCCCAGTTCCTGTTTGTATTGATTTCAGGAAGTTTGGGTCTGCCTCCCTCTACTCTACCCACGACCAACTATACCAACCCCCTTTGCATTCAGCCCTCATTGAGTAAAGGTACAATAGTCACTCAATACGTTCACCACATCTTTCTACCCATCTGTCCTAACCGCATATACACACTAATGGGGTATAGATGTGGAAGGTAGAATTTAGAAGCAGTATACGTACATTTACATGGATATGGAGCTAGAAACCGTTTAGGAAAAACACTTCATTATACCCGCTTGGGATTCTTCATCACCTGCAAACCAGACAAGACAAGAATGGTGCCTTTATCTGCACTCCCAACGTCACGGATGTAAATAATTTAATTATGTATAACACATAATAATTATTTAGATATTCTATAGCTAGCTCTAGTCTATAGGTTTGTTTACTAATTTTCTTTTTAATTAATGATTACAACAATAATAATACCAGTACTATACTATGTTTTCTTAGGAAAACATGGTGCTTGTATATTACGCAAGCGTCTCAAAATCAAATATTATTTTACCCTATACATTAAAAATCAAAATTATAAGCCAGGAGTTGAAAAACATAGAGAAGTTCAATTATCTAGGAGATCTGCTGACAAAGGATGCTTACTCCCCCAAGGAACTTAGATTGATGATTGCCATGAAAAAAGGAAGCTTTCAACAAGACGAGGTTATTCCTGACCAGCTGAGTTTGGAACTGAGGAAGAAACTGTTGAAATGTTGCATTTGGAGCATCGTGCTGTATAGATCAGAAACTTGGGCTCTCAGGAAGATGGAAAAGAAATACTCGGAGAGCTTTGAAATGTGGTGCTGGGGAAGACTTGAGAAGATAAGATGGACATACAGGATGACAAATGAAGACGTCCTCAGAATAATGGTAGAGAAGAGAACCATTTTGGATGTGATTCTTCGGTACAGTGCAAACTATATCGGACACACCCTTAGGAGGAATCGTCTTCTTCACGATGTCGTAGAAGGAAAGGTTGAGATAAAGAGGAGCTTAGGATGAAGATGGATTCAAATATTAGATGACATAAGGGAAAGAAGAAAATTCTGGGAGCTAAAGTAGGATACATACGACAGGGTACATTGGCGGTCCAAGTTCACAGACAAAACTGTTGCAAGACAGAATACATAATAATAATAAATTGTAGTACAATATGTCTCCTTTAGGGTTGTTTTAAGTGTAAGCATATAGATGGTTTAGAATGAGTACAAGTTTGTCTTTAAGGAATGATCGGTCCAAGCTAGCTCTTGAAAACTAAAGTGTTATTGTAACATAAAGTATTTGGTAAGCTTTTTATAGCTTTTTGTTTGAAAATTAAAATGTATTTAAATTATTTGTTATATAATAGGGTCTAGTGTTTGTACTTATAATGAAAACTAGGATAAAGTGTTTTCTTATCATTATAATTATCAGCACCGCGTCTTACTACCCATTCGGGTTATACGCACTTACGCTAATGTGTAATGGTAGGGTGATTGTGAGATGAAATGAAGGACCTACAGTTTAACGTCGAATCCGAACCACGGTGGAGGCCTGGCATTCCCCACATTCACAAGATATCTTGTCAGAGGTGAAGGAAGGGTTTGGTAATCAGATAAATCTTTGCCGGGACCAAGGATTGAACCCCGGCCGCCAGCATAGAAGTCTGACACCTTACCCCTAGACCACCAGGTCACCCTGTTTTCTTATCAAATATTTTAGTAGACTGTTCACATAAATGCATCGCTGGACTCGCGGAATAAACGT
>JBCFYV010003757.1:0-25440 GCA_039000515.1 Timema cristinae
GGTTTTCCACTCTCCCTCCATGCAAATGCGGGTTCACTTCCTCTAATTCTACCTTCCCAATTCCTAATCCATTAGCGTAATTAGTACTTAAAGCGTATAACCTGAACGGGTAGTAAGACGCGGTGCTAAATATTATTATTATTAAAAATTTCCAGTAAATTTCTAATAGTAAAATTTTTCGCAGTATTGTCTTGCGACAGACATACTAAGTAGGTGAAGAGGTTTCGGGTGGAGAGGGAGGGGGTCTATAACCTATTGCACATATACATAGTCATCAAATAGTGTGTTGGGGGACGAGGCAATAGTTGTTAGAAAATATTTAATTCCAAACTTAAAACTATTTTAATGATGATATACAGAATGGAATAAAATCCAAACAAATAATGGCAATTAGAGAGGAACATTTTTCATCAATTTTTTTTTCACATCGTTAAATCCCAGAAGAAGGGGATTTATTCGTTAAGGCTTTGATTATAATATTGAAGTAATAACATATCTGTTCCCCAGCAGATCTGACGTTGGTGACACATTCAACCACCAAGCGCTGTAGTCGGTACGAGAGTGTGAGAAAGTAACTAGAATAGCCCGTTATTGCTTTATTGAAACTCGTTTAAAAAGATAGATTTTTTTTTTTCAGAAAAAATAGTAGGAACTTTTCCACGTGTGTTCGCCCGCCACGGCCGTCCTCAATGGCGGGTGTTTGTAATCCTTGACAGAATACAGATCTATCTATTTCTGTTTGCAGGAAGATGCTCACCAACAGTTTTTTTTTTATAAATCTTCTCGCGTGTTTCAGTGTGGACTCGGCCTAAGAAAACTAATAAAGTAAGGTTTGTTTGGAGTTGACCCGGGTTTGAAAGTGGCGCCTGCGTGGTTTGTTTAGTCTCAGATCTGGAGACACTGATTGTGTGTGTGGTAGGTAAAGGTACGGTGTGGAGTAGGGGTGGTGGAGAGAAGATTGCCTTCAAGGGGAAGTAGAGGAGGTAATAGGCTCCATCTACGCGTCTCAGTGCAACAAGGCACCTAAGGACAGTAAGCTGGATAACTTAACGCTTCACCAACGCCGAACGCCTCTTCGAAAGGACCATATCACCACCCACCCTGGTGGCGTAGTTAGCTAACGCGCTAGTTTAGTGTTGAGCTAGACTGCCCAGGAGGGGAGATCGAGATTCGAGTATCGCTCGAGTGAACTGGGGGTGGTTTTCATAAATGGTTTTCCACTCTCCTACCACGCAAATGTGGGTTAACTCCCTCTATATTCAACCTTCCCAATCCCTAGCCCATTAGTGTAATTAGTACTTAAGCGTATAACCAGAACGGGTAGTAAGACGCGGTGCTAAGTATACAAGTACCATATTTCCGAGCTATGGACCACTTTTATTACGAATGTACAATTGGATCATATCTTACAGAAAGCGTTATTTAAACGTCAGATCATTACTAGTTTTATAAACTCGGTTGCCGGGAAAAGATTGACTAATGTGCTTGATTAAACCTCAGATATGAGCAAGGACAATGTAAAGAGTCGAACTCAGAGAATACAACTGGTTAAAATGGTCGCTGGCCCACTGTTTCAAAATTATCTTCACCCACCTTCCTACACTGGATACCACCCGTTTGGAAACCGCACGTGATATTAGTTTAAGCTTTATCTTCACTCTTTCTTTCTCGGTTAACTGTTGCCAAATCTCACTTTCAGTTATATCGGATGGTGGTGCGCTAAGACATAGCTAACATGTACAGTTCCCGCAGAGATGATATTAATTGTAAGTCAAGTCGTGTTCCTTCTAGTCCCGACGTCTTGGAAAAGCGGGGATTTGTTGTTTGAATTCTACTCCACTTGGTGCTTTGTCGGCGTTTTATAGCTCATTTAGCAATGGCTGACAGATTTTAGGTGTTCAAGAAGGTTCCTCCGCAGCCTGTCGCGAGAACATTGGACACGTGTGTGGGTTTGTTTGCGTCATCCTAGGTTAAAATGTCGACCGATAAGGTGCTCGGAACCACGCTATCACTCCTCCTTTAAGCATGTTCACCAACTTTCTTGCAAACCACCCAGTGTTTCCCGCCCGTCTGGAGTTTGACACTCGGTAGAGTGCGGTACTTGGCAATGTTTGATACCGAGCTATTTATAAATGATCGCCACTGTGGAATCCAAAACAGGGATGTTAAATACAAGCTCTGGATAGAGGTTGCAGCTGCAACAGTGGAGGGTTGGGATGAATTAAACAATGAAGAAAAAAATAAACAAGGTAAAAACTTCTTAATTAGCATAAATAAAATAATAATATCAGACCATATAGATTATACAAACTAACAATAAATTGCAATGCTTGGCAAGGACTTGGAGTATAAAGGTTGTTTCCAATCATAGTAAATAGTATTTTATGCGTGACACCGAAAACATAATTATTATTATTATTATTATTATTATTATTATTATTATTATTATTAGCACCGCGTCTTACTACCCGTTCGGTTTATACGCACTTACGCTAATGTGTAATGGTAGGGTGATTGTGAGTTGAAATGGAGGACCTACAGTTTAACGTGGGATGCGAACCACGGTGGTGGCCTGGCATTCCAGAAAACATAATTAAATAGAGGTGCGTTCTCAGGTTTTTTACAAGTCTGTCCATAAGTACGTTTCTGCATATTAATGGGGTGGACACAGTATTATCTATAACCTATTTACGTTTCTTCTTCATATAACTATGGCTAATAACACATCTTCACGCCCTGGTGCCTTGATAACTGGTGATAAAACCCGGCGACCAGGTCGCAAGGATCAGTGAAGGGAGTGATAATATTGTGACCAGTGGCGTAACCGGGGGAGGGGAGAGGCTTTAACCCGCCAATATAATGTGGCATTGTGAATTGTTCAGTGTTTTAGTGGGTAAAAAAAAATTAATAATTTGGGAAGATACTGATGCGTCATCACCAACAGTTCAACTTCAGTGTGCCATACAAAGTTCGTATGTCTAATTACTCTACAGATGTTAGCAAAGGTTCTCTCTATGAGTTTACCACCTTGATGAGCATTGTAACTTGAGAATGTAGATCTTCTAGCTACCATTAACATGATAAAACGGCTCAAGGAAAAAATTCAATAAATAAGAACAAACACTGAAATTGATTATTCAGCTATTTGCGAATCAGCTAAAACACTTGCTGAATTGTTTGGTTCAAATCTTTTCACACCAAGACTATCTACCAGACAAATACAGAGATATAAAAGTTTGCTCCGATGAGGCTAACCTCAGAGCTGCAATTTATTTTTGCCGTTTTTGGAACATTATGCAAGTCATTTGACAAAGACGCAACCATGACATGTGATGTTTTCCGTTGGTTGTATTATTTTATACTTATGATTCTTGTGAATGTGTGGGATGCCAGGCCTCCACCGTGGTTCGGATTCCACGTTAAACTGTAGGTCCTCCATTTCATCTCACAATCACCCTACCATTACACATTAGCGTGAGTGCGTATAACCCGAACGGGTAGTAAGACGCGGTGATAATAATAATAATAATAATAATAATAATAATAATAATAATAATAATAATATACTTATGAAATTTAACTGTTGTTATTGAATGTTTGTCGACTTCGGTGGTCTTGGGGTAAAATGCTTGTGTGTTCAAACCCAGCCAGAGGTCGACGGATTTTTCTTGAGCGATAAAAATCCATAGTACAACTTCCTTCGGAGGTGAATTAAAGCAGTTTCCCGGTCCTTTGTCGATTGGGGCATGTAAAATAATCCCGGGAGGTATGTGAAAATACCTTTCCTGGCGAAATTAGTGGACCCTTTCGCGTTCACTCATAAAAAAAAAAAATCAGTGTAGAAGGCAACAGCAAGCCATCACACTTCATAAACTCTCCCTACATATGATTTCCACCAGATGGTGTGGGTTTCGCTAACCAGCCGAAGGGTTGAGTGCATGTCCAGCTTGGTATGGATATAAATAATCACATCAAACCAACCTCCGGGTTGTTGACTTAGTAAAAAGATTGAATGTTCGTAAGAGTAAAACATTTTATGAGGTTTCCAACAAATATTTTTTATGGTGCGAGGGCTTCTTCAGTCTAAAGAGTTTGGGAGCCCCTGCCATAGAGAATATTTAACTACACCCAATATCACCTATGAGGGAACTGCAGTTCTTATGGAGAAAAACTTTACTTTTTCTCTCAAATCTCCTCGCTCTCAGCTATGTCTGAAGTTGGTGAGCTGGAGTAAGAGGAACCAGCGTTGCAAAATCTATCATATACACATAATCAAGGGAGGATTTACAACACTAAAACAAGAGAATGGCTGCGCTGTTTGCCAATATTAGCCATGCAATCCCCTCAGAGATGATATCCAGTGTAGTTCCCTACGGATAGTTGTGATGCAGACATTTCCTGGGTATTTTCTCACGATCGCTTGTTTGATTATTCACTGTGACGTGTGCCCGTGGCGTGATTGACGCTCCTGAACATGGTCTTACAATGCGCTGAGCCAATGAACTGTTTATCAAGAGTTTACCCGCATCGGTGGGCGCATTGTCTAACTCGTCACTCTCGTAGAAGACTGCATTATTTTCCTCATTGGCGATGTTTAATACGGGGTGGAAGGAAAGATCGGCCAATGTTTTTGCAGTTTTTACAGCAAAATATTATTTTGGGCAAAATAAATCAAATATTGCTCCAGTAGAAGCATAGTTTAATTTTCCTCCAACGGTGATATCAACATTTCCTGAATATCCGTCATGAGCATAGCGGCGTTAGAGGAGGAACTTTTTAAATGAAGAGAAAAAGTCGTCATCAAATCCGAGGACATCCTCGACAGATATTCAACAAATGTTGATATCACCATGTGAAGAAAATTAAACTCTTGGTTAATGCTGGAGAGTCATCCCCTCATTAACGTGCACTTTCTGAACCGACTGATTAAATCATCACACGACTTATTAACTAGCTTTATTTAATCTAGAACAGACACAACATCCAGCCCTCCAGACATTAATTCATCACTGTGAAAAGGTTAACCTACATTTCACCCATGATACATATTTGGGACATTCCGAGAATCAAACCCGGGATTCTTAGCTTACTAGACAAACACCCTACCGACTGAGCCAAGGTGTCATGGTCCCTGGATTGTTAGGGACGATGAGATGGGGGTTCGAATCCCCTTAATGCGGGTATTTCTTTTCTGTCAACATTGATAACATTTTACTATATTATTAGTGCTATATTATAGATACAATCCAAACTTCATAGGAAGAACCTTATCTGGCAGTTAAACATGCTACTAGATCAACTTCCACACATCCATACGTCACTCACTTTTGATATCTATATACTGATAAAATAATTAAACGTTATCAAATATGGCCGTAAAAAAAGTTGTTTTTTTAAAAAAAACGCCCTTCCTATGAAAATTGAACTGTATCGATACAATCTGTAAAAAGTGACAGTCGCAAGCAGATTCCACGACTTGACGCCTGTCTCTCGTTGGACGTGTGTCGTTTAGTCCGTTGTTATCCTGAGCGTGTAACACTTGACAGGCTTCTGACAAAGTCGTTGGAGGGGGTGGTAAGGGCGAGATATAAATACAGCACAAGCCAGTATAAAGGAGATAGAGTCAAATAGAGAAAGTCCGCACCATGGAGCACAGATCTGACGAGATCTCGTACATCGTTTTGATAGAGAATCTCTCGGCGAGGGTGACATCCGGCGAACAACGTATCGATTTTTTTCCTCTTCGAGAATTTAAGGATTATTTTTAACGTATGTAAAGATACTCGTCGTTACCCTGAAAGTTAGCAGTCATGCCTTGGTGGATCTTATACTATGAGCTGCACCATAGTGGAACTACGCAAGGTAAACTTTTGCTATCTTTCAGGCTAAACGAAGGGCACATTACATACAACATTCGACACATCTTTAAGTGCTCCTTTTTTATGGTTGCACTAATATACTTATTAGAGCACTAATATGTTATTGCAATTGTTTGCAATCAGGGGCAAAAGCCCTCCTTATACCCTTTCACATAACGGGTGCACCGCTGTTTTGATATAGTCATTGTTGTAGAGTCCGGCGGTGGGTTAGTAAAGTGACTTTTTTCCTCTCTGTATTTCGGGAACAGTCATTGTTGTAGAGTCCGGCGGTGGGTTAGTAAAGTGAATATTTTCCTCTCTGTATTTCGGGAACAGTCATTGTTGTAGAGTCCGGCGGTGGGTTAGTAAAGTGACTTTTTTCCTCTCTGTATTTCGGGAACAGTCATTGTTGTAGAGTCCGGCGGTGGGTTAGTAAAGTCACTATTTTCCTCTCTGTATTTCGGGAACACTCATTGTTGTAGAGTCCGGCGGTGGGTTAGTAAAGTGACTTTTTTCCTCTCTGTATTTCGGGAACAGTCATTGTTGTAGAGTCCGGCGGTGGGTTAGTAAAGTGACTATTTTCCTCTCTGTATTTCGGGAACAGTCATTGTTGTAGAGTCCGGCGGTGGGTTAGTAAAGTGACTTTTTTCCTCTCTGTATTTCGGGAACACTCATTGTTGTAGAGTCCGGCGGTGGGTTAGTAAAGTGACTTTTTTCCTCTCTGTATTTCGGGAACAGTCGTTGTTGTAGAGTCCGGTGGTGGGTTAGTAAAGTCACTATTTTCCTCTCTGTATTTCGGGAACACTCATTGTTGTAGAGTCCGGCGGTGGGTTAGTAAAGTGACTTTTTTCCTCTCTGTATTTCGGGAACAGTCATTGTTGTAGAGTCCGGCGGTGGGTTAGTAAAGTGACTATTTTCCTCTCTGTATTTCGGGAACAGTCATTGTTGTAGAGTCCGGCGGTGGGTTAGTAAAGTGACTTTTTTCCTCTCTGTATTTCGGGAACAGTCGTTGTTGTAGAGTCCGGTGGTGGGTTAGTAAAGTGACTATTTTCCTCTCTGTATTTCGGGAACACTCATTGTTGTAGAGTCCGGCGGTGGGTTAGTAAAGTGACTATTTTCCTCTCTGTATTTCGGGAACAGTCATTGTTGTAGAGTCCGGCGGTGGGTTAGTAAAGTGACTATTTTCCTCTCTGTATTTCGGGAACAGTCATTGTTGTAGAGTCCGGTGGTGGGTTAGTAAAGTGACTATTTTCCTCTCTGTATTTCGGGAACACTCATTGTTGTAGAGTCCGGCGGTGGGTTAGTAAAGTGACTATTTTCCTCTCTGTATTTCGGGAACAGTCATTGTTGTAACGTCCGGCGGTGGGTTAGTAAAGTGACTATTTTTCTCTCTGTATTTCGGGAACAGTCATCTTAAAATCACTGACGTGTCTGAAGAAGGTAGCTGCTATTTAAATGGTACATAACACACCTTATAATCGTATGTTCTATATTCATGTTAGGGTTCGGCCAGACTGGCGAGCGAGCGCGTGATTAGCATATATCTCTTGATAGTTGTGGACAAGGAGGCAAAGGTTCGAATCTTGGCTCAGTGAACTGAGGGTAGTTTTTGAAAAGTGGTTTATTGTTGTGGTTTTCCCATCCAATCTCCACGCCAATGGTGATTATTATTTGTAAATACCTATTTTGATTATGATATTGAAGTTTTTTAACATATCAGTTTTACATTGGTATGGTTTATGATCGTACCAAGTTAGGCCGTTAGTAGCAAGTGTGCTAAACCTATCGATAGTAATAAAATGTCAAATTGACCAGTTTTCCCAGCACTCAATGAACCAACATACAATAATATTGTCTATCGCCTGTAAACTAGACTGTACCGGCTCGTGCGCTCGCTCCAATCTGGTCACCTCTCATTACAACCAATGTGTTTTATTTTATATTTTAGTCACTCGCTCGCCCAGTCTGGCCACCTCTCACTACAACCAATGTGTTTTATTTTATATTTTAGTCGCTCGCTCGCCCAGTCTGGCCACCTCTCACTACAACCAATGTGTTCTATTTTATATTTTAGTCACTCGCTCGCCCAGTCTGGCCACCTCTCACTACAACCAATGTGTTCTATTTTATATTTTAGTCACTCGCTCGCCCAGTCTGGCCACCTCTCACTACAACCAATGTGTTCTATTTTATATTTTAGTCACTCGCTCGCCCAGTCTGGCCACCTCTCACTACAACCAATGTGTTCTATTTTATATTTTAGTCACTCGCTCGCCCAGTCTGGCCACCTCTCACTACAACCAATGTGTTCTATTTTATATTTTAGTCGCTCGCTCCCTCAGTCTGGCCGTCCCCTTATAGGAGAGAGTCGATAAATTAGCTCTATGAAATGTAGCGATGCATGTGATAAGATATAGTACATGAAAATGGCGAACTAGCCTACGCACACATTGATCCAAAACAGATTTTTTCGACGATCACAATATTTCTCGATCCGAGGGTCTGAGGAAATGTAAATAGCCTGAATGAGAGATAAATAATTGTCGCTGGCTATTATGTGGGTTGTTAATAGCTATTACATTTGCACATTTTTATGCAACTAACTTGATCAAATCGTTTTTATTTCATTCATATGAATGAATGGTCATCTAGACATTGATTTTCTTATGAGTGGACATTTGAAGCACCTTTTAAACTATTACAAACATAGAATTTTCAGTCAACATTAATAACATATTTTATTTAGCACCCCGTATTACTACCCATTCGGGTTGTACGCTTACTAAATTATTGTTAGTGTTACTTGATAGTTAGATAACAAAATCGACAGCTTCATATTATATGGCTTGACGTATGAATACAAAAAATCAGTTCTAGAAACTTTTATATGTATCACATATGTCTATTTGTAAGGAAATTGAGGTATAGCTTCTAGAAGAGACATCTAAAGCTACTAAAATACCTGACAATTTGTGAATTTTGAACATTTAATTGAAAGCGTTAAATAGGTCTTTAGAAAGAAGAAAAAGTGAACTGAAGAATTAAGTAGCCTACGCTGATTCAAACATATCTTAACCCTCAGCTAAACTTTGAGCTGCGGAAATATAACATATCAGGTATGAATAATACTTTTAAACATCAGTCACATCACTTAACACTAGTCAGTTTGATGAAAAATGAAATTTCATTCCTCTTTTCTGTAAAAATAGGAACTCGTCCTGGCAAACCTATAAAACATATGGTATTTGGTAGTTATATTTTTTTATTAGAGGTGATCAACGTGCACTTTATGAGTTTACTCAACACACGACTAATAAACTAGCTTACATCTTGAACAAACACAACACCCAGCCCTCCGGCCGTTAATCCAATCCATCACTGTGAAAAGGGGACACTCAAATTTCATTAATGATACATTTTTCGACCATAACGGGAGTCGAACCCTTTTTTCAGTAGACGCTGCCGACTGAGCTAAGGTGTCGGGCAATTTGGAGTTAAAAACACTATGGAAACCCCGGTGGGCACGCTGATAAAGGCGTCAGTCTCGTTTAGTTTGCCGGTGACGTGGAGGTCAAGTTTCTTTTTCAATAGTGTTAAAACCTATAAATCGTAATTCCCGATATCTTATGTTCTGATGTTAACTGCATCTTGGTCTTTCCTCTTTAACAGCCGTCTCTCCCTCCCTTACACCCATCTTCCTTATCCCGGTATGGAAATCCACCGTCCCGTCCCGTCCCGTCTGTCCGGCGAATGAAACAGATAGAGAGAGCTTCTTGGAAGCCGGACCACTGTTGAGCAGGTCAAGGTCTCTACTTGGGGCAATACTGGACTAAAGGGCCTAAATCAACGGGAGCAACTGATTTTGTGCGGCCCATGGGGACCTTTTGACGAACCAACAAACATGATAGAAACGCACCATTTTATATAGGGAACTGGGCATTTTGGGGCTGGATATAGTAAGTGAAGTCAGTGGAGGGCCGCTCGTAGGGGTGTGTAAACAATGCAGTCGTACAGTGCTGGGTTAAACCCTGTGGAGGCCCTAGGTAATCGAAATCTCGGGGCCCTCACAAGAAAATTATCTCCTAAAACGTTTTTAATTTTACCGACCAACAATTTTAACAAACCAATTTTACTACACAAAACAAACATTAACAGTTATAAATGTTAAGCCTATTAAACAAATAAACATATTATGTTACTAAACAATAATTATTAAACAATATTATACAATATTACCAAACAAAGAGAAAGAAAATGTAATCTAAATAAACAAAGAGAGCTTTAAACATTCACGTTCCTAATTTTTTTTTTTTTTTTGGTGAAATTTTTCAGGATATCTTGGAAGTCTATATTTTGCAAGACGTCATATCCGGGCCATGATGACAAGTGAGTTAAGTCGTTCTTGTATCAGTGAAGATCGATGACAGTTTTTCAGCAGTTTTAACTTTGAAAAGGTTCGTTCACAAGTAGCGTTCGTGATCATCAGACACCTGTACAATCTTAACGCTGTCATTACATTTGGGGACGTTGATTGCACCATATTTTCAAAAATTAGTTTGTAAGATCACGATGCAGACACTGTTCCATCATATTTTAAATCTTCTAACTGATATGTTATGAAATACTTGAAATGAACCATTTCCTCTGCAAACTCCAACTCGATGTCCTCAGGATAATTGTCTCTAAATATTTGAGTAGCTTCTTTAATTTAGGCGTCTGTCTACGATGGGAACTCGATGAGGAACCCAAATAGAGAACGAACTTTGTTATATGCTTCCATATGACGGGAAAACTCTGCACATAACTTATCCAATATTGGTAGGTAAGTTTCAGTATTGAGCTTTTCTCTTCATCAAAGCACAGCCTCTTATGCGTCATCATCGTCGTGATGTATTCTTCTTACGTGCACACGCCTGCTTTCATCAGTGTATTGCGCATCGATTCTCATTTGTCTGTCTTCCTCTCGTAGTGTTGTTTTAACTCGTTAATGGGTACATTATAGTAATACAGTATTTTCTCTATAGTGTCTTTAATGTAAAGTATTCGTCCATTTTTAAAAGTTTATTGAATATTGAGTTAATTTTTGTTATAGTAAGGATTTTGAAATGTATTTATATTTTAATTCTGAAAGGCTGTCCCCTCAATAGACTATTTTCAATTTTCAAAGTCAAACAAATTTGAATCTCTTGTTTTAAAGAATCGATGAAGCCCTTTATTCCAAAAGAATGGATTCACAGAGTTCAGCGACATGCGTTTTGGGAGAAGTTGACATAATCAAAGATTTTTGAGGAACTTTGTTGAAAGATAATAATGAAATGCAAGAGGAGGTCAAAAACAGGATTCATGGCTACTATTCGCTTTGTAATTTATTTTTATCTGTTTCGAAACATTAAGGTGAAGATTTAGGAAACGCGAGAAAAGGCCAGTGTTTTTGCACTTTTATAGAAAAACTTGTTTTGTTCAAAATAAAGTAAATATTATTTTAGTATGAACATGAATTTAAATATTTTTTCTCATGGTGATATCAACAGTTGTTGAATATCTGTTATGAGCATAGTGATATTAGATGATAAACCTTTTAAATGAAGAGAAAAAGTTTTCATTACATTCCAGGACACCCTTGACAGATATTCAAACAACTTTTGAGGTCATCATGTGAAGAAAATTAACCTCTATGTTTCCACTTGAGAAATATTTGATTTATTTAACGAAAAAAAAAGTTTCGGTACAAAAAATGGCAAAACCAGTGATTTTTTCCTCGCTTTGACTACACTCCCACCTTAAACTAATATGCAAAACTATAATCCTACCAGTTGTTCCTTAAGGTTAAACAATGAAGAACTTCATGGTTTGTCTGGATCCCGAAACATATTAAGGATATTCAAGGCGTGCAGGATGAGGTGTGGGAGTCATATGGCACGTATGGGTGATAACAGGCGTCTACACAACATTTTAGTTGGGAAACCTGAAGGTGCAAGACCTCTTGGTAGGCTGAGACGTCAATGAGAGGCTGATGTGAATATGTATTTGAAGGAGGTCAGATTAGGGATTGGGTGGAGGTTTCTCAAGATAGGGTTGGGTGGAGGTTTCTCAGGATAGGGTTGGATGGAGGTTTCTCAGGATAGGGTTGGATGGAGGTTTCTCAGGATAGGGTTGGATGGAGGTTTCTCAGGATAGGGTTGGGTGGAGGTTTCTCAGGATAGGGTTGGATGGAGGTTTCTCAGGATAGGGTTGGATGGAGGTTTCTCAGGATAGGATTGGATGGAGGTTTCTCAGGATAGGGTTGGATGGAGGTTTCTCAGATTAGGGAGTGGATGGAGGTTTCTCAGGATAGGGTTGGTTGGCGAGCTCACGTTCTGGGCGACCTTGAACTCTCCAGATCCGTTAAGGACAGAGTGTTATTTAATTATAATTGAGGGATTGTCTTGATATAAACTTACAAACATCGATAACTTTACAAAAAATTCCACCATTTCTCGCTTCTTTTCCGACTGTACGTATGTAGTCTACTGTATGTCTAACTTTGTGGTAGAGAAGAGGAAGGCAGAATATTAGAGGTAACACGTGCCTTATTTTCCTCTGACATTAAGAAGGGGAAGTCTCGCAGACTATAAACAAGCTTTCAGTTCATGTGTCACTTCTTAAATGATTCTTAAATGAAATAAGTACATTGTAGATTCTAGATAAGAACAGGTGGTAGGTAGGTATATTCTAGACAAGAACAGGTGGCGTGAAATTATATCCTAAACAAGGATAGGTGGTCTCAAAGTATATAAACAGGGATAAATGGTGCGAAAGTATATTTTGAACAGGCTAGGTGGTGTGAAAGTATAGTTTGAACAGGGGGTTAGGTAGTGTGAAAGTATATTCTAAACAGGGATAAGTGGTGTAAAAGTGTAGTTTGAACAGGGCTAGCTGGTGTGAAAGTATAGTTTGAACAAGGATACGTGGTGTGAAAGTATAGTTTGAACAGGGCTAGGTGGTGTGAAAGTATAGTTTGAACAGGGCTAGGTGGTGTGAAAGTATAGTTTGAACAAGGATACTGGGGTGAAAATATAGTTTGAACAGGGCTAGGTGGTGTGAAAGTATAGTTTGAACAAGGATATGTGGTGTGAAAGTATAGTTTGAACAGGGCTAGGTGGTGTGAAAGTATAGTTTGAACAAGGATACGTGGTGTGAAAGTATAGTTTGAACAGGGCTAGGTGGTGTGAAAGTATAGTTTGAACAAGGATACGTGGTGTGAAAGTATAGTTTGAACAGGGCTAGGTGGTGTGAAAGTATAGTTTGAACAAGGATACGTGGTGTGAAAGTATAGTTTGAACAGGGCTAGGTGGTGTGAAAGTATAGTTTGAACAAGGATACGTGGTGTGAAAGTATAGTTTGAACAGGGCTAGGTGGTGTGAAAGTATAGTTTGAACAAGGATACGTGGTGTGAAAGTATAGTTTGAACAGGGCTAGGTGGTGTGAAAGTATAGTTTGAACAAGGATACGTGGTGTAAAAATATATTCTAAACAGGGATAAGTGGTGTAAAAGTGTATTCCAGTTGAAAACAGGTGGCGTGGGTAATGTTTATAGAAATTAATTCAAGCACTTTAATTCAATTCTGTCTTAGCGAGCAAATGCCTGTGAAATTTCAATTTTCCACTGCGCAATGGTAGTTATTTGAATAATTGAGGTGGAGCACAGGAAGTGACGCATTAAGACTATCTTGGAGGGGAAAAGGGGGTGGGGTGGATATATATTATTCATGTATGGTTATGTGCAAAAATATGTTCACACTTCTGATTTTGTAAACATACCATTAAACTGTTTCTTTATTTAGCACCGTGTAGTATTTCCCGCTATCCACATTTACTCTAACAAGGTTAAGGACGAGGAAGAAAACATGTAGAGGAAATGTTCTTGCAGATGTTTGGTGGGTGAATGGGAAACCATCTAGAGAAAAAAAAAGAAAAAAACAGCTGAAGGGCACTCACTTGGGATATAAACCCATACATTCCTGTCATCATAAAACTAGACTGGTAGGGTTTGACGTTTCATTCGCCATCTCACCGGTGTGGATAGGGACAAGGTTGCCCTGAGGGACCCTGGACAAGTTTCGTCTACCCCCCCTCCCCCCTCGGGTATCTCTTCACCCCCTCCATTCAAATAAAAAATCTATTTCGTTAATGTTTTTACAGTAGTTCGCACCTATATGCCTATTTTCAGCCGCACAAGATATTCAGGAAATGACCTAAAAGGTAAAATACATGTATTGATTAATGTTAGAAGCCGTGTTTTTTTAAATACATATAAGGGTTGATTTCCTCCCAACCCGTCTTTATATTTTCTTCCCCAATGAATTTGATCTGTATAGAGGTACAATAAAACAACAGTGCCAAGTTTGAATTGAATTAGTCAATGCATTCAAAAGTTATCGTGAAACATATCCACCACAGACAGACAGACAGACAGACAAATGCAAATTGGTTGAGTTAAAACTGAGAACTCGCTTCACTCGTTCAATAAATTAAAACACCCATGATTGTGTTTCTATTTGTTTTTACACTCTGAAAAAATTTGCTAGATCGCCTTTACAACTAGCCTACTTATTATACGAGAACTAAAGCAAAAAGTTCACACACCAATTTGATTTTTTTTTCCCTCTGTCACCTTTAAGCAAGCCTGGAGACGACTCCCCCCCCGCCCCCCTTTAAATCGTGGGGTCTCGTGCGACCTCATTGTTTGCACATCCCTAAGGGCGACCCTTCGATAGCAATACTTTTCAACTAAATACATTTATTTTTAATATGCTTTTACTCATATGAGTGGTTAAACCCAGGTATCGAATCGACACTTCTGGAATGTTGTATCGCGCATGCGTGAGCCTGGAAAGACTCATGTATATTTTTATGATCGACCTGTTATAAGGAATCTTAGTGTGAGGCTTAGCTTCGCACGTGAAAATACGGCATTTTTCATAGCCATAACAGTATCTTGCTTAGTCAACCTTTGAGACACGATAGACAAAAGATTCTTTTATGTATCATCATTCATAAGTAGGTAATTCTGGAAGTTATCAGCCTCTAATTCAGGCAAAATTGTCACAGTGTGTGTGAGAGAGAGACAATGTCACGTTTCAAAACCAAATTTCGACTCCATACACGTTTCTTTCTTTGTTTTACAACAACGTGAGGTTTCAAACTTGTGTGGTACCATAGTACAATAGAAGAAAATCTTCATTCTCTTGTTGACGAGACATCTTGGGACGAGGTGTGAACCAGCAAAAAAAAAAAAGTGTGGATGGTAAAATATCTCGTCCCCCTCCAATGAGCTGCAAGATGATCATTCGTCAGAAAGCAGTTCTGCAACTTGTAATGTGGGCCCTACCCCTTTTTTCTCTGTCTGACAAACAATACCTCCACCCACCTCCTTGACCCCTGGTAGGTCTTCGCTCATTATTGAAAGGGCACAGCCCAAGTTAGAGAATAGCGTTCAGTACCTTCAGACATTTGACCGCTATCCAATGAATAGCTCTCTTATGTCTGGGCTACTATGAACTGTGGACCGAAGAAAGAAACAAGAACGGATCTCTCGATTAATGTTATTCGTAGAAATACTTTCATATGTTTGTGTGTGAAGAGGGGGAAAGAAGAGTGTAACGACGTGGAAGGTATAAAAAAACATCAGCGCCACCTAAGCAGTATGTAACGACGTGGAAAGTAGAAGAACCATCAGCGCCACCTAGAGCATTGTGTAACGACGTGGAAAGTAGAAGAACCATCAGCGCCACCTAGAGCAGTATGTAATGACGTGGAAAGTAGAAGAACCATCAGCGCCACCTAGAGCATTGTGTAATGACGTGGAAAGTAGAAGAACCATCAGCGCCACCTAGAGCATTGTGTAATGACGTGGAAAGTAGAAGAACCATCAGCGCCACCTAGAGCAGTATGTAATGACGTGGAAAGTAGAAGAACCATCAGTGCCACCTAGAGCAGTATGTAACGACGTGGAAAGTATAAGAACCATCAGTGCCACCTAGAGCAGTATGTAACGACGTGGAAAGTAGAAGAACCATCAGCGCCACCTAGAGCAGTATGTAATGACGTGGAAAGTAGAAGAACCATCAGCGCCACCTAGAGCATTGTGTAATGACGTGGAAAGTAGAAGAACCATCAGCGCCACCTAGAGCAGTATGTAATGACGTGGAAAGTAGAAGAACCATCAGTGCCACCTAGAGCAGTATGTAATGACGTGGAAAGTAGAAGAACCATCAGCGCCACCTAGAGCAGTGTGTAACGACGTGGAAAGTATAAGAACCATCAGTGCCACCTAGAACAGTATGTAACGACGTGGAAAGTATAAGAACCATCAGTGCCATCTCGAGCAGTATGTAACGACGTGGAAAGTAAAAGAACCATCAGTGCCACCTAGAGCAATGTGTAAAGACGTGGAAAGTAGAAGAACCATCAGTGCCACCTAGAGCAATGTGTAAAGACGTGGAAAGTAGAAGAACCATCAGCGCCACTTAGAGCAGTGTGTAACGACGTGGAAAGTATAAGAACCATCAGCGCCACCTAGAGCAGTATGCAACGACGTGGAAAGTAGAAGAACCATCAGCGCCACCTAGAGCAGTATGTAACGACGTGGAAAGTATAAGAACCATCAGTGCCACCTAGAGCAATGTGTAAAGACGTGAAAAGTAGAAGAACCATCAGCGCCACCTAGAGCAGTGTGTAACGACGTGGAAAGTAGAACCATCAGCGCCACCTAGAGCAGTGTGTAACGACGTGGAAAGTATAAGAACCATCAGTGCCACCTAGAGCAGTATGTAACGACGTGGAAAGTAGAAGGATGCTGTTTTCTCCTCCCACTTTCTTTCTTCCCGGACGGAGTATTGCAGTCGTTGAACTAGCAACTCCCTCCGCGCCTCAATCGATCTCTACCCCTCCAAGAAATAGAGTAGGGGATTGGGTCGTTGACTGAAGGAGGGAGTAAAGTACGGAATTTGGGAGTCTTGTATTAGTTTTGGGCTTGGAAGATATAGACAAGGAGGGGAACTATGTCGATAAATAAAAATGCAAACTTTTTTCTAATATCCCTTTAAATAATTGTTATTAGATGATTTTAAATGCGCTTATTTAATACTATAGTTTAGCGAGACGACATTTTTAGTTGGGTATAACATCAAATAAAATTATTGGATAGTAATAATCCCATTATTACACTCAACCACACAAAACCTAGATAAAATAAATTCACAATAGATAATAGAAATACCCAAACTTTCAACCATCATAAACAACCAGATATAAGTATGACAAACTAAATTTCATCTGAATAAAAATATATTAATTATTTCTATTTCTATAAACTTTTAAATAAATTATCAAGTAGTCTATAAATTTTCCAAATAAATATGTATTTCTTTCTCTACATTAATTTATAACAAAACAATAAAACGGACATATTTTTAGACAAATTTAATTTACTTAAGTTTTAAAATTTGTCGTTGTAATTAAAATTATTATCGAATTTTGCAATCCGGCCATCTTGCTATATCGATTAATCGATAATGTATGTAAACATTGCTGGCCAAGTTTGTGGTGTTATTCGTGCTACTGAAATCTAGCGAGTAAATTAGGAAACTAATTTATAAATACAAAGATTCTTACCTCAAACTTTATTTATGTAGACTATTGTATAATAAACACAAATGTTGTTTAGAAATACGACAGGGTTCCTACGCTCTGGAAAGTCAGGGAAAGTCAGGGAAAAAAATAATAGTCAGGGAAAGTCAGGGAAGCTTTAAAAAGGTCAGGGAAAGTCAGGGAAATGACAATTCATGTCTTCATGTCACACTTAGAAAAAACAAAGAAAATATTTTTTCTATTTACTGCGTCATAAGCCACTGCCCCAATGAAGAAAGCTGAGGGGCACTTACCATGCTCAAACTTGCCCTAACACAAGTTTTGGTAGCATTTTATTTCAGAATGTGAACGCAGAGGTCCCCTAGCCTGCACATGACAATTCTTTTAACTTTAGTGATCACTTTGTTTTGTTTCTTGTTCAAGGTTTGTCATCGTTATAGTTTGATACAGTGCACCAGGACTGATTAGACTACACCAGCAATGTCTAACAAAAAAACCGTTTTTAACCAGCTCTGGCTAAGCCCAGACCATTTTCCTGAATTCTCATACTGGATAAGTGGTGTTGAAAGTAATAAGCTGCAGGCATTTTGTAAAGTGTGCAAAAAAATTATAAACTTAAGTAATATGGGAAAGCAAGCATTAGCTTCCCATGCAAAAGGACCAACTCATATCAAAACTCTTGAAACTTTGACAAATCAACGCTCTCTGTTGACTTTTTTTTCAAAAAAGTCAAGTGATTCAGGTTCATCGAGCTCCCCAGTTTCAAGAGAATCTCTGGCACACAAAGACATTCTACCTAGTGATGATTCTGCTGGTTGCTCGAAGAGTTTTTCTGTTTCATCGAAAATCGTAACGTCGCAGAAGGAAGCTGTTGCTAAAAGTGAAATTAGTGTAGTGCCTCAAAGAAACCATAACACTTTTGTTATAAAAGATGATATAACTAAGGCGGAAGTCATTTGGGCTATGCAAGTTGTTGACAAAAAAATGTCTTTCAATTCGTGCAATAATTTAAGTACAATTTTTCAATTGATGTTTCCCGAGTGTTCCATTGCCAATGCCTTTACCCTTGGTGGAGACAAGGCTGCATACTTCATTGTGCATGGCTTGGCTCCATTCTTTCATAATAATTTACTGGACCGCCTAAAATCATGTAACAACTTTGTAATTTGTTTTGATGAGGCATTGAATAAAGTTATTCAAAGAGGACAGATGGACATTGTAATTAGATTCTGGGACAAGGAAAATCATAAAGTCATCAGTCGTTACTTAAACAGTGTGTTTTTCGATAGGAGCACTGCTGAAGAATTACTGAAGCATTTTCTGGATGGTATTTCTCCTCTTCCACTCTCTAAGTTGATACAAGTGTCAATGGATGGCCCAAATGTCAATTTAAAGTTTATAACACTTCTTCAGGAACACCTCAAATCTGTAACAGACAATGAAGTATGTAGTTTGCTAAATCTGGGAACATGTGGGCTTCATGTTGTTCATGGTTCCTTGAGAACAGGAGTAGAGTCTGTTGATTGGGATATAAGTAGCTTATTACGTCACATGTACTACCTGTTCACTGACTCTCCAGCTCGTCGAGCATTGTTCACCCAGTTGACAGGGTGTACAACTTTTCCATTGAAGTTCTGTGGTGTGCGTTGGTTAGAGAATGCGAAGTGCTTTCAAAGGGCATTACAAATTTGGGACCATGTTATTAAGTTTCTCAAAGAAGCAAAACTTCCTAAAACAAAACCTGTAGAGACACTGAAAAGAGCAGCCTGTGATCCATTCCTAAAGTGTAAACTAGCGTTCTGCAAGACAATTGCAGATGAATGTCAGCCTTTCCTGCAACGGTTCCAGACATCAAAACCAATGACTTCATATCTTTTTGAAGCTGTAGAGAAACTTCTAAGATACCTTATGAATCGTTGTGTGAAACCTGATCTTATGAAGTGCACGGGTCCAAAGTTACTGTCTATTGACACAAAAAAATCAGAAAATTTGATCCTTAGCAAAAATATTGATATAGGATTTGCAACAAAACGTTTGTTAGGAGAAACTGCGATCACAGTAACAGAAAGACAAAAATTAGAATTTATACATGAGTGCCGCAGTATGTTAACCACCATGATTGCAAAACTACAAGAAAAAAGTCCCTTAAAACAGAAAGCTGTGAGAGGTTTGTCTTCATTGGATCCTTGTGTTATTCAACATTCACCTCAACTGGCCCAGAAGAGATTTTCTTTTCTTTTGGAGGAACTCAACCATGCCAACATCATAAATGATGTTCTGGCTGAAAATGCCAAGAAAGAATACTTGCATTTTTGCAACCTCAAAAAATCTGAGCTTCAAGAAATATTTCGTCCTTGTGATCAGTTTAGTGATGAAGTAGGACTTGACACTATTTATGGTAGCTTTCTAATAGGAGAAGCAAACTACAAACATCTTTGGGAAGTAATAAAGATTTGCCTTGTCTTGTCGCATGGGAATGCAACTGTTGAAGGTGGTTTTTCAGTCAATAAATCTTTACTGGTTGAAAACATGCATGAAAAGACAGTCATTGCACAGCGTCACATTCATGATGAGATACAAGAAGCAGGAGGGATTAAAAATATACACTTTTAGCAAAAAGATGTTGGATTACGTGAGAGGTGCTCGGAAACGCTATCATGTATACTTAGAGATGAAGAAGCAAGAAAAAAGTGAAAAAGACAAGAAGAAGGCAGAAAAGAGGAAATTAGATATACAAGTTAAAGATTTAGAAGGAGAAAGAAAAAAATTAATGATGGCAACTGAAGAGAAACGAGAAGCAATAGACGTGGAGTTGCAAGAACTGAAGAAGAAGCAAGCTTCACTTTATTAAATATAACATAGTTTCTTATTGTATGACTATAGTGATAATTTTAATAAAAATAAAATTGACTTGAGACATGAATAATATGAAAGCAGACAGAGTTCCTGTTGTAAGCTATTCAGTTCAGGAAATGTACAGTTTAGGTAAAATAAAACTGTAATGATACCAAACTCTTTAGTATGTTCTTAGTGGCCTGTTATTTAATACGTATTTCTGCACATGATACCAAAGGGAATCAAGTTTGTTACAAATTTTGATAGGGATTATTTTTCCATCATTTTCCCTCAACTGATTGGCAAGATGTCTGCTTTCTTATTCTTCCATGAGAGGTGAGGCAAGGTCGGCTGTAAGGGGGGAGGAGGCCGAAATAAATTTATTTAAATTAATATTTTCACGTGTATAGTACCGTAAAGTTATAATGGAAATTTTATGAGAAATTGGTCAGGGAACTTGGGAAAATAGTCAGGGAAAAGTCAGGGAGAATATTTTTACAAATACTGTAGGAACCCTGTACGAGAATTGTTCCGAAAACTGGCGGCTTTGCATATAAAATAACTTTATCGTTTTATTTCTTGAATCTAAAAATACGTTATAATCATTACTTTGAACTTGAAACAAGTGTTTTGCGCTTTCAAAAATAAGATTTGTCACGTGTTTCGAGAAAACATGGCTCGTGATGAACAATCTGTCCCTTCTTATATCCATAGTTCGACCATGAGAGGCCATATTCTTCATCATACCATTGGAAAAGTATGCCTTCTTGCCTCTTATCAGCTGTTTCCAAAAGTTGCCTCACGTCTGAGAAAATACACAGCTATGAATATGATGAGTAGGGCTAGGATTTTTATGATTTCGCTTTTTTTTTATTTTTTTTTTTAAACCTAGAATGTTGTTTAAGTGTATATAAATCTGTTTCATAAGAATCTAAGCTGATTTAAGTAGCTTTGTTAGGGCATATTTTGGCATAGTTCTATGTTTTCACGCGATACGTAGTATTTTCTAGTTTTTAAGTAATTTTAAGGCTTTTTTTTATTTATTTTTTATTTTTGAGTCATTATTCTTCATATCTTGGTATATTCAATACAAAGGAAATTTTTGTATTATTTTCTCTGAAAGTTGGAAGCAAGAATGAGAAGGAGGAAACAAAGGGGGAGGGGGGTGCTCGTGTTTAGAAACTCTGTACACGCTTCATAGCAAATGGTGGAACCACCACGGTGGTAAGAATACTTCCACACCTCCCCTATTTTCTTTTATACGGCATATTTTTTGTTTAAATTATTATTATTATTATTACCGCATCTTACTACCCGTTCGGGCTATACGCACTTACGCTAATGTGTAATGGTAGAGTGATTGTGAGATGAAATGAAGGACCTACAGTTTAACGTGGAATCCGAACCACGGTGGAGGCCTGGCATTCCCCACATTCACAAGATGTGATTAATACACGACTTGTCAGAGGTGAAGGAAGGGTTCGGTAATCAGATAAATTTCTGCTGGGACTGAGGATTGAACCCGGACCCCCAGCACAGAAGTCCGACACCTTACCCCTAGACCGCCAAGTCACCACCTTTTGTTTAAAGACTTTCAGTTTGGCACAGAAACTGTAAATTTATTTCTCTCATATAGGACATGTTTTTGGGCACTACATTATTAGTTTGCTACAAAAACTGCAAGAAAATGAAGTGTTTTTTCCTATGGTTATTCTTTGTTTTGGTTTTACAGGTAAAGTTTTAAAATGGGTTTGTAAAATAAAGAGTTTATGTTGACACAGAAAGAGTAAAACAACTAAATTATATATTTATTTATATTTTTTTGTTTCATGCACCGATTATTTTCTTAATTAATTTTGCAAGGAAATAAAAAGTAATACAAATTGTATTGGTAATTTTTTCATTTTAAAGTTGTTTTTTAAAAGGTCATATTTTTAGTTTTTTTGGTCATAAATGCATTTTTTATAAATCATTTTGAAGCAATGTTTAGGGTATTAAAATCCTAACCTTAATGACGAGCAATCTACCCCCTTCTTTATGTCTTATTACCAAGAGGTTTGGTTTGAGTAATGTGCACAGTATAAAAAAGTGCTCTCCCCAATAAAATAAAACACTCCTAGAATTGTCATCGAATATAAATAAAAGACCGGACCACTGGACCAGGCTGATATGTAATCCGAAACACTTTCCCTTCATCGACGTAACAGTGTGCGCATGGTTGAAGGGGTCTTCACGACGTAGCAGTGTGTGCATGGTTCATGGTCATTCGACCATCAAAATTGTATTGCATTATTTTAATAAGAGTGTATACATATAAGCTATAAATATTGATTCAATGGTTTCGAATCATTACAGTTCTCTAGCAGTCAAACTTAACTATTTTATCAGTTTTGCGTACTAGTTTTAAGGTTTATTATTATTATTATTAGCACCGCGTCTTACTACCCGTTCGGGTTATACGCACTTACGCTAATGTGTAATGGTAGGGTGATTGTGAGATGAAATGAAGGACCTACAGTTTAACGTGGAATCCGAACCACGGTGGAGGCCTGGCATTCCTCACATTCACAAGATGTCTTGTCAGAGGTGAAGGAAGGGTTTGGTAATCAGATAAATCTTTGCCGGGACAGAGGATTGAACCCCGGACCCCTGGCACAGAAGTCTGACACCTTACCCCTAGACCACCAGGTCACCTAGTTTTAAGGTAAAGTAGTTAATGTATGGGGATTAAATTTATTCTAGCTAGACATGCATATGAAGTGTATGCAATGAAGTACTTACAATATTTTTAATAAAATTAGTTTTTTAATTTATAAGCTATTTAAAAGTTGTAAAATTACATAACTTTTGATCTTATACAAGTACTTTTCGTTTTATACCCCGATGCTCAGACTTTATATCATTTTGTAGTAGACCCTACATCATGTCGTTATTTCCAATTTGTTTGGTTTATTAGTCTAACTCTACTCTTTAATTTTATTATTTACATCGCGTTGATCAATGAAAACGTAAATTTGTTATGTCAATTTCCTGAAAATTCCTGGTTTGACTGTACCTACCAATAACACAGATAGCCGACCAAGAAAGGATCGGGCTACCCCGGTCTCCGACTAATGACTCACCCTTAAGTGCTTTTTTTTTAGTACCGCGTCTTACTACCTAAGTGCCGAGTTGTGACATTTATTTTGTCTCTTTTTTCTTACTCTAGTAATTTGGCACTTGGGTAGTATTTTACTGTGTAAGTTTTATTCAACTCAAACTTTCAAAGGAACTCATCTCTTAGTACATAAAAACGCGTATTGATTTTAAACCTATTGTTCATCTGAATATTACAATTAACTTCATAAATATATAAAAATATATGAGTTTCACTTTTATTACTGGTTGTAAATTGAACATTAAAACGATCTTAAAAGCTATGAAAATATATTTAATGTCATATGAGTACTGCATTTCTTTAGGCATTTTCCAAAAAAATATCATAATTTTACGTGTTAATTGAACATGGCTAAGTTCAACCCTAAAAATGCAACGTGCATCAAAACCAAGAAAACGAAACAAAAAGGCGAAATTGACCAAGAATTGATATAACTTAAAACAATGAAAGATTTGGTCTACGATGTTTTCAGGTACGTACAAGGCCGTAGGCGCGTGGGAGGGGGTGTTTCAAACCCTCACCAAAATTTTATGAAAAAAATAAATATGGCTTTATTTATGGTTCAAACAATATCAAAATTAAGATACAAGTACAAATTAGGGTGCTGTATAACCGTAAAAAGCAAAAAAGCACTTCAGAGAGCTTCTAGAGGTGTTTAATATTTAGAATGTTTCCTAACCTTCGGCAGTTATGGTGTTATGTTGCAAAAAAAACCAGATAGCTTCTAGAGGTGTTTAAACATTTAAAATGTTTCCTATCCTTCGGCAGTTATGATGTTATGTTCCAAAAAAAAAACACTTCAGATAGCTTCTAGAAATGTTTATAATTTTTTTTTAAATTCTAGCCTCCAGCAATTAACCCCCCTCCCCCTGAAATGATTGGCTGGCTACGGCCTTGAGTACGTAATAAACTCATAACAAATGTAGGAGATATATATTAGGCGTATATATCATTATTCATTTGCTAAAGACACTGTAGCTCCCTATTTATTGGAGTTGGTAAGGAACTATATCATACATTTAAATTCACCACAAAGAGTTTTGGTTTGAATGACGGCTTCCTTAAATAATTACTAATGAATATCAACACACAATCTGCAAATAATTTTAATTGCTGGAATGTCCGTATGGAGGAGAATACACTTTAATTAATTTAAATTTGTTGAAAAATGACACCTGGATTCCAGGATTCGTCCCACGCTCATGATCTCATATCCATGCGCACTGACGATATAAAAATGTGGTCAATTTAGTCAGTTCAGATTATAACTTATGTAAATATTATATATATGGCCTTTATCAAAGGTACAGCTGTAGATCACATGATTTTAATTACAGCTTCAACTCGGAACCCACTGTTGTTTGATGTCCCGGGGCCTGGTTACACGAGTAGGACATGATTTGTACCAACTGGTAACACAAAAATACCAACTTAGAAAATTGATGCCTTTATCTCTTTCTTGATCTCCCTTCTGTGGTTTCTCTCCCACGTACTTCATCTCCATCATTCGATTTGGTATAGGCCTACTCTTCATTTCCATCCTCATTACATGTCCATACCATCTCAGTCTTGCTTCCTCTACTATCTCATGTAATCCAACATCCTCATTACACGTCCATACCATCTCACGCTTGCTTCCTCTACTATCTCATGTACTCCAACATCCTCATTACATGACCATACCATCTCAGTCTTGCTTCCTCTACTATCTCATGTACTCCAACATACTCATTACATGCACATACCATCTCACCCTTGCTTCCGCTACTATCCCTCGTACCTCGGTTCCTGGTGAAGCGTGTATTCCCTCTCCCGTCTTTATCCTCCTCGTCCTCGGAGATGATTGAAGCCCACTACTACCTCCCACTCCTTTTCTGGGCCAGTGATCTGCATCGCAAGCAATGTAGCAGACAACGTTCGGCCTTTTGTATTGCGCGCGCACTAAATTACTTCGCCGAA
>JBCFYV010003758.1:0-26249 GCA_039000515.1 Timema cristinae
TAAATCTAAAACAAATACATCATACAGCCACCACCCGTTAGTTTATCACTGTGAAAGAGGACACCCACATTTAACCAATGGTAAATGCTTTGGCCATGTCAGGAACCGAACCCGGGTCTCTTAGCTCAGAAGATAGACAATCGACTGTGATAAGGTGTCTGACAACAATCAATTCAATTCTATATTTCAAACACACACACATATATGCTTATAGCTCTGAAACGAATGATTTTATAAAAATATATTTAAAATATAATATTTTTATTTATACACCCAACTTTACAGCGATAAGTTATTTCGTATCTCAAACAGTTGCGGAGATATTACCCATTTATTTTTATCATGTCTTACTACCTGTTCAGGTTATACACAAATATGATATTTACTATACTGTGGTGGGATGAAAAAGGAAGCATTTTAGAGGTAATCTACCAACATGTGTGTGGAAAAAAAGTGGAAAACCATTATTAAAACCTAGCCTCATTAGACCCGACCGGAATTCAAACCTCGATTTCCGATCCATCAGCTGGCCAGTCTAAAATTAGAGTGACGCATTATACCATTTGGCCATTGAAGCAAGTAAAGGGAGAGATTTTATCAAAATTGTAAAATTCTGCATTTGTTAAGTACCCTCAAAGTCATTTTCATGGGAAATTTAAAATTTGTATTATGTTTGAAAAGCTAAAAAAATGGATAGATACTAAATGTATTCAAAATCGTTAGAGCAGATTTTGAGAAAATAAATTTTATGTCTATTTGCCCTTCAGTAAACTACCCTTAATTTTGGAGTTAGGTATTTTATTCCAAAAACTGCTTGGTGGACCCTAATGACCCTAGCCCTATCACTAAAATGGTTTCAGCTTTATGCCGAGTCCAGACAGATGGACAGCATCGCGAAACCTACTTTTTCAGTTTCATGAAATGTCAAAATTTATCAAAATTTTGAGTTAAATTTTTCAACGATTGCAATACTTTTCACGCCGAGGTGTCAAGAGAAGGTAAAAGGCAGACAAATGTAGCAAAACTATTGGAAAAGAAAAAGATTTTCCAGCTCATTTATATTTTGCAAAAAAATATGTAAAGAGTAAATTTTTCTTTCTCAAAATAGTAAAAGAAACCCATTAAAGTCATATAAAGTTCAGTGAGGATCCATGTGAATAAACTGTACATCAAAAGTGGCAAGTTGAGTCAATAATAAACCCGAACTCACCAGAAATATATTTGCTTAACTAAAGTGCGGGAGGAACAAAAAAATGTTGGTCTAATAAGTAAAATAAATATTAAATATGAATTGGTCTAAAACAATTTGTGTTACTATTGTATTAGAAAGTCAGTAACATTTATCATTCTATTTGCCACAAAAGTACTCACAGCAAATTACTAAAGTTTATGGGGACTAAAGCATTTTTTTTAACAAATACCTGTACTATTTAATGATTAATATTTAATGGTTTAGATAAGATACAATAATGCCGAAACCACTATTTATTAGGAAAGATGAAACATAAACAAGGTCCATCGAAGGGTAAATGCTTCGTTTGATGCTGTTTTTGACTTCAGATGTTCATAGCCTATTCATTACAAATATTGAAAATAGAAAACCTCTTCTTTTGGGTACAGTCAATGCAGGATAGAGCTAGAGCATTTGTGGTATTTAAAGGGGAGAAGTGGGTGTCAGTTAAAGGTACAAAGTTAAATATGGTACTTAGAGATGAGATTAATCCAAACCGGGGAAACTATAGTCCAGCACAATTGGAATAGTAGGGTAGACTCCCCTAAAAAAATTGTAATTAATAATTGTCATCATGGACTTAGACCCATATAGATTGTATAAAGATGAACTCCAATATGAAGTTAATATTCTCAGAGAAGTTAGACATGGTAGATGAGTTACGTAGCCAACTCCTTCAGCTATTAGATAAGGAAAGAGACATAAATTACTCGATAGTAATTCCCTTACTAACTCCCTCACTATCGGAAAAAGTTCTGATTGTAGAACTTAAGTTACATAACTTAAGAATGACATAACTGATAAGAAAGAGCTCACCCCGATTCAAATAAAGACATACCACACCTCGTCATTACATCTTTCATCAAGACTAGAAAGGGCGACCATAGATGATACAACGTTAATAGAAGGGAAAGAGACTGGTTTGAAACTATGCGAGCAACTTAGAGTAAGGGTAAATAGAATGTCAGTTAAAAGACAGGATTAGGAGCCCACACTTCAGGAACGGAAGAAGGGTTACCCAGACTTCCTGAACAGGGATCTCTTGTTTTGAACGAAAAGTCAACAGATAACCCCTAATATTAGTATAATAAATACAACTGATCCCATTCAAACAGAATCACATTTTGGGGAGGAGTCGGACCCTGTGGATTGTTTAGAAAAGGTAAACGAACTTAAATCATTTACCATTTAACTGATAGTGAGTTATTGCAAGCCCTACCTGAAAATTTTCAAGGATGTAGATTATGGTGGTTAAGGAACAATCAAAGTAACTGGAGCTACTGGGAACAATTTTTGAATTCCTTCAAAGTTAGCTTTTTTAACTATCAAGAGTTAATGGATACAAAAACCCACAGAATCAGCACAGGAGTGTGTAACTTAATTACAAACACTAATCAGAAGGTTCACACAAGAACAGGAGCTAAACCGTATTTTTTTAAATTTAAGAGCCGATATTAAAATAAGTTTAACTAGAACCAGGATACAGTCCGTCCCTCAGCTAGTGAAGGAAGCCCCACAATTCGAGCTAGCCCAACAAGAGACTAGAAATTGAAATAAATTTTGGGAACGACAATAAACTTAGAAGTAACCAACAAGGAAAATCAGATTTTCATAGACTATAGAAAATTGAACGCCAAAGTGAAATTTGAAGCGACGCTCTTACCAACTATTGAAATAACCTTTCAATATCTGGCCAAGGCCAAGGTATATACGGTGGTGGATCTAAAAAACGCCTCCTACCAACTTCCTCTATCAGAGTCATCCAAGCCATACACGACATTCGTTACACCCGTGGGGTTGTTTGAATTCAATTTCCTACCCCTCAGAATATGTAATGGGGCTCAATCTCTTAGTAGATTGATGAATAACATATTTGGGGATATTCAGTTTGAGTACGTGTTTACGTATTTAGATGACTTAGTAATTTATTCTGAAAATTACCAAGAACATGAAACACACCTGAGAGAAGTGTTAAGAAGATTACGGCAAGCCGGCCTTACGGATAATCCCAAGAAATTAAGAGTAGCAGTAACGAAAATCGAGTATTTGGCCCACATAATTTCCTGTAAAGGAGTAGTGGTGAACCCCGAACATACACGAGTGGTGTGCGAGTTTCCCATGGCCAACACTACAAGGAAACTTGCCCGATTTTTAGGGATGATCAATTTTTATGGAAGATTCATACCCAATCTCTTATCGGTAGCTTTCACACTTGACCAAAAAAGAAAAATAAGGGTTAGTTCGGTGGAGTCCGCAAGCCGAAGAAGCGTTCGAAAAGTTAAAATTTAAACTTTCTCAAGCCGTTTATTCTACAAACAGACGCGTCATCTTCGGAGCTTGGAGCAATGTTGTGCCAACACAGTGAAGGGGAATTGCAAGCAGTAGCTTACTCCAGCTGCACGCTACACACCCAAGAGAAGAATTACGCTACATTCAAACTGGAAGCGTTAGCCATCATTTTTGAAGTCAACAAGTTCAGACAGTATTTAGAGCATAAAGAGATTGAGATTGAAACTGACAACTCTGCCTTGTCTTGGTTATTATTATTATTATTATTATTATTATTAGCACCGCGTCTTACTACCCATTCGGGTTATACGCACTTACGCTAATGTGTAATGGTAAGGTGATTGTTAGATGAAATGAAGTACCTACAGTTTAACGTGGAATCCGAACCACGGTGGAGGCCTGGCATTCCCCACATTCACAAGATGTCTTGTCAGAGGTGAAGGAAGGGTTTGGAAATCAGATAAATATTTGCCGGGACTGAGGATTGAACCCCGGCCGGCAGCATAGAAGTCTTGACACCTTACCCCTAGACCACCAGGTCACCACTCTTGGTTATTAAATCATCCTAGGCAAATAGGAAAAATAGCACGGTGGATATCCCAACTACAAGTATTGAGGTACTTGCTAACTCATATCCCAGGAAAAAAAAATGTGGTAGCGGACATGCTATCACGGATGTTTGAAGAACAAGGAAGAGGGCTTGGACCGACGCTGACGCCTGAAGAACAATAAAATCGTGAGCCAACGCCACTGCCTGAACAGCAAGGAAGACATCTGGGACCAGCGTCACCACCAGAGGAGCAAGCACTGATAGGAGTACTGGCAGGGTTGCCAGAATGGTTCATACCCATCAAGACGACTCAACAGGACGATCCCAAACTACGAGAAATTATAAACGATCTAGCCCAGGGTGAGTTTAGACAAAACTACCAAATCAAAGATGATATATTGTTACATAAACCATCGAGAAAGTCTGGTTGGAAAGTATGCGTACCCGATTCTCACATCCGAGTATTCTTCGAGTATTTCCACGTGTCATCAATAGGGGCCCACCTAGGAGGGGCTAGAACGGTGGCCAAGGTCAAGGGACAATTTTTTTGACCCGGTATGTGACCGAGTTCGATCATGTGAGATTTGTTTGTGTTTTAAGCAGCCCAGAATCGTAGGCACAGATTTTTATCCTTGGACGTAGCTCAATTTCTTATGCAGAGATTCTATGTTGACCTCTTTGGTCCCTTACCGAGGCCCAGCGATGGCAATGTTATTTTAATGACAGTATTAAATGCCTTCTCCAAGTTTGTTTGGTTTATCCCCTTGAGGGCCCCCACATGCTCGGCTGTGGTCAAAGCCCTGAATAGGGAAATTTTCAAGAACTTCGGTTTCCCCTGCTCCATTGTGTTGGACAATGGAATCCAGTTCACCTCTCAGTTATTCAAAGATATGTGCTTTTCCAGTGGTATTAGACATTTACCACTAGTCCATTTTATCCAAATCCAAATCATGTCAAACGTTTCAATAAAAACCTTAAAGCCGCTTTGATAGCCTTTCACCATCAATTTTATAGGAAATAGGACCACTCTACTTTGGCTACAATTGGCGTTCAACTCCGCAACCCTCACCAGTCGCAAATCTCCTCCAGGTGAATTGTTATTAGGCTACGAACAGCTGTTACCCATTAATCTGCGCTGGGAGCTATATCCAGGATTTTTAAGAGTAAGAACCCCGAGAAGGATGGTGGAAAAATGGGAAGTCGCATTTAGAGAGTTGAAAAAGTCGCGCGGCCTAGTCGCCTGAAGATATGAGACTGAGAGAGCGCCAGTGGCACATAAGGCAGGTGACAGGGTCATGCACGAGCTTCACACCCTGAGTAAAGCACCGGCAGGAGTGACAGCTAAGTTAAGCTACAGGTGGTCAGAACCGATGGTAATTAGTCAATTTTTGACCCCAGTGACGGTCCTACTAAAGGACCCTGTTACCAAATTACCAAATCGCAGAGCCCACGTTTCACAACTCAAACCCTGTGGTTAGTGATGTGTCTAGAAAGAAGACTAGTTACATTTTCCTTTTCTAAGTCGTTAAGTGGTTTTGTTATATTTCCTCTGAATATTGGATGAATTGACACTTTGAATTTTTTTTGGGATTCATAGAAGACATAGCGGAGGATTCATTCACTCAATGTACACAAAAAGTTCTATAAGACCAATAAGATTTAAAAAGTACTTGACATTTGTCCTTTAAACATGCCATTTAATATCAAATTTGTAGTTCTGTAAAATGACCAAAAATAGTTGTATATGTTTACTTAAAATAAAATAAAGATTGTTTTTATAAGTAAAAAGGCTTATTTGAAGAAAATATTTGATCAACATTTATCTAGATGTGCTTACTTAAAACAAAACTTATTTTTATAATCATAAGTGGTTTCACCCACCAGCTGGCATGTTTTGAAATTAATTCAGCTTAATCCTATTTTTTAGCCTTGTCTTATTACCTACATATCTGGGTTAGACGCTAGCATAATAATGTATTGAATCATAATTTTTCAAATAGTGGCCCACTGACACTGACACTGACCTTGCTATATAGAGGACTAACATTTATTTAGGTAGCATTTGTTTTATGTAAAAGTTTAAAACATTGGTTATTTTTGCTCACTAGCAAACACTACATGATCATTAAATAATAAATAAAATGATAGAATATTAGGAAAATGGTAGAGCACAAATAAAAGTAAAAACACTAACACATATTTACACACAAATCAATATTTCGATGCTATTATAGCATCTTCCTCAGGAAGTAGTAATAGACAGTCTACTACTACTTCCCGGGATATAATTTTATTTATTACCAATTGTTTTTGCTCAATGAACTTTATTTCATACATACATGATCATTAATAAACAAATACCTCAGTGAAACTTAATTTTACAAATTAGTTAATCTGTCCTAGTACACTTTTGATTTCCTCCGTATCTTCAGAACCCTCACACTAAATTTTATCCTCAAAATCCAAGTTTGGAGCTTAACTGTTTCTTTGCATGACTGCTTATTAATTCTAACTATTTTTAATATATCCAAGGTGCTGGAACAAGTTCATTCATCACTAACAGCCCGTGAAGATGCACTAGACTATGTGGAGAGTCTAATCCTCCGTCTGCTAGGCATGTTGTGTGCACGGCCTCCCCCACACTCAGTGCAAGATGTTGAGGAGAGAGTATGTCGAACATTCCCCACACCCATTGATCGGTGGGCACTCAATGAAGCTAAAGACACTTTGGAGAAAGGGAAAAAAAAGGCACCTTTGGTTCTACCTGTGGATAAGATACACCACATGCTACAGAAGGTATGTACAGTGGTTTCTAATAAATGTACATTCAATTATACCAAAATGTAAATCCCCATTCGTTCTAAAAGAAATGTATTTGTCCAAATGAGTGTTCTTCTCACATCTATAATAAACTCATTCCCTATGTAGTTAATCATAATAAATAGTGATATATAAAAATAAAATTCAACCTTAAATTACTTGTTGACCTGTAAACATAGTTGTTAATAAAAAATTGAATATTCTTTTGCATTCAATTTGCTCCAGATTATTTTGTTAGAATTTTTTAGGCTTAAATATTTTAAAATGCCTTCATTTCCACCATCAAAATATTTCATGTTACACAATATTGTATTTTAACATCACAGCAATCTCCCAAAACTCTATTTTATGTTAAAAAGAATGGTTTTCTAATGTTAAACTTAAAAAAAGTTTTTCTACATCTCTGAAAATAACAAAAATGGTTAAAAAGATTTGGTAAAAAATGAGACAAGCTATAGCAGGGTTGCCACGCACCTGGAAAACAGGGAAAACAGGGAAAATACAGGGAATTCTTTTGTGTCTGGAAAAAACCTGGAAAACACAGGGAATTTCATAAAAAAGCTAGAATTTACTGGAATTTGTTATTGAATTTGGGCACTACAGTGCTTGCAAGCTTAAAATAGTAGGAACAATATAGAGTAAAATTTGTAACTGGAGAACTGAGCAGTCTGATTGGGACACGTCTCATGTATGATGATTATGCTTACCAGCACCTCATTAACTTGAGATAAGTCCTGAGTGCAACGGAGACAATGACTCGTTCGGAAAATGCCGCGCCTTTTTGGATTCCTCCACTCACCCCCGCCAATACCAGAAACGTCTCGTTTCCCCCACCCCCATACTCCAACATCATTAAGCCCATGCTGCTGCCAGTTGGATGAATTCATTCTTGGGATTTTGGTGTGTTATTTGTCTCTTGTTTAAAAAAGTTTACTCCTTTGTAAATATATTTTGGTTTTTGTAGCGTAATGTTTTAAGACTGTACCCTACCTATCTTGCCATTTTGTCTATTTTTAATTTTTTTAGAAATTGCCAAGGTATCAATAAAATTAAATCTTTATGGGTTTTAACATTTTAACTACAGTCAACTCCCGACTAAACAAAGGTGGATTTACCTGGTTGCTGCCGTGGATAGTATATATAAAAAAAGGAGTATAGTGAAAAGTTTATGAAAATTTTGCCTCCAGCCTGCTAGTCTGTCATAAAATTAGAGTGGTTGTAAAAATGACCTATTGGGTTTGTGTACGCGCATAGCTAGTTTACCTCCCTCTTCCACCCCCTGTGAAATGGACTAGCCCACTTCTACCACCCTTCTCTCCAAGGTCACAGCTCTTTTTTCTCAGATTTTTCTCTCTGTTCAGTGCAGTGTTAGGGATATGCGATACTGGTAAAATATCGATATTTGAGTATGAACAAACATGAACAAGAAGTATATCTATATTTCCCAGTATCAATACTTTCATTTAGCGATAGAAAAATAAAAGCAATAATAAGGAAAGATGAATAAATTTAATAAATGATCATAAAAATAAAGGAAGTAAAAGGAGAAAGTAGATAAATAAAAATCTTTCGATATTGGTATCGAAAGAAAAGTATCGATACTGGTATCATATCTTTCTTAGTGCTAGTTTAACGTCTTGTAAAGTGTAAGATATTAAAATCATTTCAAAATCAAAACTTTATATCTCTATATGACTATACCTCTTAACCTTTTTTAATTCCATATTTTTTGAAAATGGATCAAACGATTTTGATTAAAATAAATATATATGGACTAATCTACCTCCCAAATAACACCATATATCTGTTTTTTCAGTTAAAAATCGTTGAGGGCTAGTTTACTGATGAGTGATTTTTTTCAAAAACTTGAAATATTTTAAAACGAGCTTCAACGATTTGGTTCAAAATTGGTAACTTGGGCCTTAGGCCTAATAATTGTGTTTGTGGTAGACAGTTGCTTAAGGATATTTTACTGATTGATTTTTCATTAAGAGTTATTATGATAAATTTATGTATGATTGTGTCGTATCATTTATTAATCAAGTAGTTACTGTATTTGGTAGTTTTCGATGGATTGCAGATTTACCATGGAAATTGATATAACAGGGTTACCCCGCAAAATTGAGAGTTGACAATATTTGTTTTTTTTAAATATTTATTAAAATATGTTAGTGATGAGGATGGCAGTTTACAAGAGGAAATGCACCAGAATGATCAAGGAAAATAACGTGTTAATTTCATTATTGTCATTTCACGATTTGTGTGGGCTACTTAGTATATACAGTACATATACAATAATTAGGATTGGTTAAAATGTTTTTTTAAATCAAGTAATACATTCTTCTAAAATAAAATAGATACTACATTTAAACTCAAAATTGTATTTTTCGTATTTCCACTTTTTTTTCTTTCATTCCATTTAGGGCCTACAGTAACTATAACCAATTTTTCCTTCTAGAAAATGTATGTAATTCATTTCTCATCCCTTTTCCAAATAATTCTTAAACATGTATTTACCTTGCACAATAAAACATGCCTCTAATGACAAATTAACACTCTTCATTTCTAAAATTTTCTCTAAAACAAACTTTAATGCCTCTATAATTATATTTATAATATCTATTAGGTGTCTGGAAAAATGAAAATTTACTCTGGAAAACCTGGAAAACTCAGGGAATTTTGTAATAAGAAAATAGTGGCAACCTTGTATAGACCAAAAATTAAACTATTGGTTACTCTTATAAACAAATCTTAATGATACAACCCGCCTCGGTGGCATAGTTGGCTAACGCGCTTGTCGTGTTGAGCTCGACCGCCGAGGACGGGGAGATCGAGTTTCGAATCTCGGTCGGGTGAACTGTGGGGGGGAGGGGTTCCTAAATGTTTTCCACTCTCCCTCCACGCAAATGTGGGTTCACTTCCTCTAATTCAACCTTCCAAAAAAAATCCTAATCCATTAGCGTAATTAGTACTTAAAAGCGTATAACCCGAACGGGTAGTAAGACGCGGTGCTAAATATTAATATTATTATAATATTATTATTAATGATACACAAAATATTTCTTTGTTGTACAAACTAATATGATAAAAATGTTAGAGGTTATGTAGATTAATTTTGGCTAGAGAAGGGGCAGTATTTTCACAGTTTAAATTACAAATGTAATTTGAACGCCATCTTCATAAATGGGAGTGTCTTGTAATAGGATAGTATAAGTTTTTTCAAGAATTATTTGTTAAACATACACAACTTACAAACGAACCTGAGCACAAACATACATATATAAGTGTGAAAACAAAAGAATATAAACACCCACAAACAGAAGCAAATAAACAGAAATGTGCAACCAGACACAAAATTTAGTGTTCACTGACGTTTGTTGACATTCTGGCTGTCCAGTGCAGATTTATTTAATCTTAAAACAATTTCAGTTTTTCAAAAAATGAATGCTGTGGCAAGAAGAAGAAAAATTGCTTTGCCTTAGGTTCCCATGCCAGGATGGGAAACTTCTTTCATTCTTTCACTTTGATATGATGCCTAAAACATTCAATTAAAAAAATTATTATTGTATTATCAAGACTATTGTAATTCTATCTCCCACATTTAATTAAAGTATTGTATTTACTTGTTAAGACTGCTATTTTTTTATTTTAACTTCTTACGGCATAGTGCTTTATTTGGTGCCTAAGATTAACCAAGCATCATTCTTCATGCATACTAGTTTGTAGTAGGGATCAGAAGGAATAAAAAACACAGGAATTGAGACAAAAAATACGCTGCCACATAAAACTAAATCCAATATCTAACTATATTTGTAGACACTAGTCTAAAGCCTTGTAATATTCATTATTAATTAAAATCATTTCTAATCATATTCAAAACTAATTATTTTCAGCATAAGAATTAATAATTACATCTTGTTGACATTAAAGTACAAAAATTACATTGTTGTTTCACATATCTTTCATTCTTGTAAAAAATAAGACACTTGAAACATCGAAATATGTTAAAGATACCTATCATTGGTGGTAAAAGTATTAGACTGAAATTAATTGAATTATAATGAGAGAAATATGCATCCTATAACATTCTTTAATAACTTCTGGTAAATAAAATGGAGTTTCATCCAACAAAATGTTGCTACAGAAGAGGCAAAATATGGCACTAGAAAATTTGAAAAATTCTTTGTTTTACATTGTTATGAAAAATTAAGAGAATTTTAAGAATTATTATTCAATACATATGAAAAAATTGTATGTCATTGTAAAATGTTTTGTAACTAACACTGTTCATTAAATTGGCAGAAACCAACAGATATTATATTCTCAATGTAAATTATCATCATCATCATCATCATCCATCATCCATCACCACCACCATCATCATCACCATCAACTGTTTACAGCTTGTGGCTAGGTCAGTTTAATAAAATGCCTCTTCTTCCTCTATTCTTCCATCACTCTTCTTCCTTAAATTTCTTCAATTCTTCTCCTCTCACTTTAACACTTTCTGTTCCTGCTCCTCCCATCTTTCTTGGCCTCCTTGTGGTTTTTTTTGTTACATACTTCATTTACAACATTTTCTTCGGCATTGCTATTTTTGCCATTCTCATTACATGCCCATAGCATCTCATTCTTGGTTCCTCTATATTCTCATGAACTCCCTGTACTCCTACTCTTTCCTGGATAACGTCATTGTTTCTCCTCGTGACAACTCGAGTATGGGTTTGTTTTGGCCACTGGCTTACTAAGTCTGTCGTGGTAAAGCCCTTTCTATTACATGCAAATTTTATATTTCGGACTACACCAGGACTGTTTTTTAAACCAATATTGTTAGTATTGCCTCAGTGGTGGAATTTTGTATATATTTACATATTTCAGACATCACATAGGACTATATTGGGACTTTAATTTGCATGTACATTCTGACTATTGATCAGGCTTGGTTTTTATTAAATATGCTTGGCATTTATAAAGATCTAGCCGCTCATAAATGGACACCATTTGTCATTTTTCATTTCATTTAATGCAATAAATATTTTGAAGAAAATAAGTTTTGTTAAGAAATCTACGTGGCAAGGAAATATTGTAGCTAATTTGAGTAGATAAATAAAATTTTACATAAAACATAATTCATAAAAAGAAATATATACTTAAGAAATGTGTGTGTCTTTTTTTTTCCTGGTTCTCTTGTGGCACAGTTAAAATCTTCAAACGGGTACCTACAGTATTCACAATATGAAAGACAACGTGAAACTGAAGGTAAAAGAAACAGCAAATGCCCTTTCCAAAAAATAATCTTCACAATAGAGGCTACAAAAAGGGAGGTGAAAGATTAACATTTTAAAAATATTTGTGTTGTGTCTCCTACCACCACCACCACCACCACCACCACCACCACCATACTAAAAACTACATGGGAATCAAGTATTAAGATTACTTTAGAAGTGGTGACACATGGCACTAATTGGCTTTGACGTGGATTGATATAGTCAGTCATTTATTTAAAGACAATTTTAATTTTGTCGCACAGTACCTACTAAGCTAGTGTGTGGGCAAGGACATCCAATTTGATAATAATAGTATTCTTTTAAGTATATGTATCTTAAGATAATCTGGCATATGTTCCAACATGTACATTTTGGAAACTTTCACTAGAATTTCAAAAATTTTTCCAAAAATTTGGCTAATCAACTATTCTTATTAAAATAACCTTTACCATGTAAGTAAAATAGTTCATAGAATAATTGAAAGACAGTGCTGTCTACATGGAATATCGTTAAAGAATAACAAATCATAATTTCTAACTTAAAAAAAGTATGTGTATGATAACATCTTAACTTTGATCTCTATTGTTAAATTTATTATGTGCTATATAATAGTAAGTTGTATAATAAAACACTCACTGTTCATAGTGACAGCTCAAATTAATCAATTCTCTGTATATCTAGATGGAATTGTGTGATGAATATAGATAAATGATTATTACTATTAAAAGAGGATATCCTTTGGAGGCAAAAACTCACATTTTTTTATTTTATTTTTATTTTTTTTCATTTTGTGAAGGTAATGCTGTATAAAGCTGTAATATTACCCCATCAGCCTTTTCATTTTGGCAACACTAACCATAGCAATCCCAAAATACATTTTATTACTTGATAATGTTTCAACACTTGCTGTAGTTCTTAAGGTCCTTGGCTGCACTAACACAAGTGCTTCCCAAATTATTTCATTGCTCTGTAGAACCCCATGCTTGCCATAGTAGGTAACAAAACAAAAAAGGTAATTTTTAAAGAAGTGCACCAACATTCATTTAGATAAAAGTGATTATATATGATTTAAGTAGATTTTTATTACTTTCAAGATTGTTTGGTCAATCATTCTTTATTTAGTTCATTTCTTGATATTGGAATCTTGCCTGCCCTATTATCAAGATCGAGGCAATGCAAATTAATAATTTTCCAAATGGGTAGTAAGACTAGACTAATTTCCAACACTGATCACCTGTATCTATTAATAAATTACCATTTTAAATATACCTATGCGGTTTTATTTAATACATAAATATATAATTTTGAAAACGTGCTACTCCAGGTTTATGGAAGGATCCTCTTTCTAAATTAATAGTTTTTCTTAACACTATTTCTTACTACCCATTAGGGCTATACACTTATGTACTAATTATGCTAATAGTTTTAGGTATCAGGAAGTTTATATCTAGGGGAAATGGTTCCACATTTGCATGTAGAGAGCGGGAGGGTGGAAAAACACTTCGGAAAACCCCCCTTCAGGACACCCGACCGAGATTCAAACCTCGATCTCCCTGCTATTGGCAGTCAAGGCTACTGCAAGAGTAGCGCCTTAGACAATTTGGCCACCAAAGTGGGTTCTAAATTGTCTATACCAACACTTTGCCTCAATTTAACATGCTTCGGAATACAAAATTTCTATCTTAAACATCTATCTCAAACATCTTGAACTATTTTATGAGGTATTCAATCCTGGCAATTTACATAATCGTTAAAATTTAGTAACATTTTTTAAACTTTCAATTAAAATGTTTGCACTTTGAAATTCAGAGTGGACATTTTAATTTTTTCGACTTTTTCACACACTAACTCCTGCACAAAATTATACTTAACAGCCATATGTTTCAATCTTTTGTGTTCCCACCTCTGAAGACACTTGATGGCGGCCTGGTTGCCCTCACAGTGGACACTCCAGGATTGATTCTCAATTTCATTAGTAGACTGCATAGCCAGAGGACATCAATACAGACATTGGCAAGAGAAATAAATTATGCCTCACAAGTACTCAAGGCTGTAGTAGGCTGTTTTATAGTTGTTCAAGATATAGTTGAACCACACACATTCAGAAGAAATCCAGATGTTGACTTGCAACTGTAATCATTGGCTCAGTCTCTATCAGCATACTTATCTCTTACCGTTATATGGTATTGGATTGATCGGACCCATGACATCACTGTGGACAAGCTGCAATGGGCCTTAAGCAAGTTTTTAAACGAGGCAATTTATTCATTTTAGCTTGTATATGGTGCTCACATGGAGGTTTTGGAGTAGCAAGTTGTTTTTTTACACACCATATAGGCAATCGACCATTTCACATAGACTCTTCAAATTCAAACTAGTTTTATTAATATGCATCAATTTTCATTGCCCCCTATTTGTGCCATCTACTTCAACAGCATTGACATATGCATTTTTAACAGAAAATGTCACTAAATACATTTTGGCAGACTCTGATACAACTGCTACAAGTTTATCATGCTTGAACATTTTCACTTCACCATCTTCAGAAATTACATTGCATCCATTTGAATCTAGTGGTCTGACTTAATAAGAGGTTGTTCTATAGACCAGGGTGATAAGAATACTTCCCAGCTTGATCAGTGATTTTTTCATCCATCTCAAAAGACACACAAAGATCCCCAACTTCCTTTGCTTTTAAATTTTCACCCGAGTTTGCTAGGTTGATATTCACAGGACTTGGAAGGGGATGAATATTAGTAAATGGCATTAAGTTTAGAAGCTCCTGATTTGAGATATCAGGCTGTAAACAAAACAAAATACACTTCCTGGGACATGGTGGCCGGTATACTAAACTCTGCTTCAACTTGGCAACTTGAGCTTTCTTTTCATTTTAACTCTCTTTCTTAAGTTTATGGCATTCTGATATCACACGTCCAAGCTTTCTTCAAAATTTACACTTGATTTGACTTTAATGAAGGTTTTTGATTATACTTAGTTTATGACTATTTGAAACTTGCAATTTTTTTTAATCATTTTTCTTCCACTCAGCCAGTTTCTTTGTTTTCTTAGTCATGATTTCAAGACTATCAGCTTTGTTGAAAATTATTTTTATTTGGTAATCACGTTGGACTACTTGCAACAAATTTAGTTCATTAAACGAAGTTTAATTCTAAACTTCCAATATAAAAATGTGCTACTGCAGCTTTATAGAATCCTTAACATAGTCTCTCTGCTTAACAAACATTACATCTTAATCAGATTCAAACACCTTAATAACAGAAAATTAATATGAACTTTACAAAAAGTAAGCACAGCAGGAAGGAACAAACATTTATGGTGACAAACATGACTACCAACATTGGCACAAAAAATGTACCTGTTTCTAAAATTAAAAATTCTAAATTGCAATACCAACAATTTTTTTTTAAACTCAATCATAATGCTATTACATCAAAACTAATATTTGAGCTTGTTCAAAATTTTATTTTGATAAGTTTTTCCATACTCCTAGATATCCAACATTCTACATGGTATTAATAAATGTTCAATATCAATGTAGATAATATTTTTTTTATAATGAACCAAAAAAATAAATTTCATGTTATATTTTTGTTTTCAGGAGGTTTTGCAATACAAGATCGACTCCCAAGTATCTTACTACATTGTGGCAGTATTGGAATACATATCAGCAGATATTCTTAAGGTATTATTGTTATTCAAAAGGTTTTTTCACAACTTTGTTTTTAGGGGAAAAATTATTTCCCTCCTTATGACAAATAGAAATTTTGAATTTGCGTTCCTTTTTCAAAGATAATTAAATAAATACTACGATTCAATTCAATTTCCAGCTCAGTTCATTTGCAATCTATGGGGCATTCAGAAATATTTTGCTATGTGAATAATTTCAAGTTGTATATGTGCTAGCTCTCACTCTGTCAGAAATAGAGGTTCAAAAATAATATTTTGTTTGATCAACAATTTGTTATTTACAGTGAACTTTTGATTTTCTGGTGGATAATGAATGTGAGAAGATCCATGGATAGTTTAAAATATCTGTTAAAACAAAACGTATATTTAATTACTCAATTACGATTAAGCAGGTGAAAGACTTTTCCTAAATTTTTGGGTTTTTATATTGATAGTTTTTTCCTAATAGTTGAACACATTTGCCATAAACAAAGATTTAGTTGCTATTAATGAGTATTCTTGATCCTCTCAATATTTTAACGTGCATTCAATGGCTGTGGCTGACTTTACTGTCTGGAATAAGTTCTGCTTCTTTGCTTATCATTGCTTCCACATCACCTTGGGTCTGTGCTATGATGTGTCGTCTCCCAATCTTTCAAATTCTGGTTCAAACGGATCCCACTGGATCCATTTGATAATGTTATCTATTTTCACATCTTCAAACTTATCGTAATAATGAAGAATTGCATCTAGACCAGCACTATCATCAAAACCTGTGTAGTCTGCCACTTTGAGTGACTGTTAATATATTAATGCCACTATTTTGAAAAATTGCCTGCTTGGCTTAAAAAAATGGGCGTTCAGTCATTAGGTGCTCAAAATGAATACATATTTCTCAAAAACACTTAAATTTGGGTTGTTAGACTCCATAATTTGAACCCTTATTTTAGACGCAACCTATCAACGAGGGTCCAAAGTATGCAATAAAATAAGAACTGGGCAATAGGAGTGAGCAGCTTGAGTAATAATAAGCATCTGAGTACATCAAGAGCACCCATGGAAACGCAACCCAATACAGTTGCGAAAAAATCCCAGACGGTCGGATTCAGGACATTTTAACAATATTCAGTGTTACCCAGAAAACAAAGTAATTAAAGAATGATAGGTTATAAAACCTAAGGGTAAATCCTATAGCTAAAGTATTGAATAAAGTTGAGAAATCCATTACATTGTTTATATATATATATATATATATATATATATATATATATATATATGAATTCCATAGATAAATACTCTTAGATATAATAAACCTAAAAGCAATTATTAATATATAACAATTCTACACCCATTGTAACCTAACAAAAGGGTAAAACTAAATTATTTAGAAAAGCCAATAATTTGATACTAACAATACTTTATGTATATCACATGAAAACATCAAATAATTTGCTATTTCTCACTTGAGATTCTCTTATATAATTACTCAAAAGTTTCTCGAGATATTTATTCTCCAAATATTTCTTACATTCATTTGTTAACTCGTAATAATTTAATACAGTTATTCGGAATATTGATCATAAACTTCAAACTTATGATATAAGAACAATTTATGTTAAACTAGCTTGTCATACTATAAATTAAAATGGAGATAATATCAACAACTTATAATATTACACCTAACATTAGCCTGGACAAAGAAAAATACTTAACCAAAATAATGATCTAACGTTTACATCTATCACTTTACTAGCGCTATCCAGAAATTCAGTATCATAACATATATCCTAATATGTTAATTATTTAAAATGCAATAAAAAGCTAAATAAAATATTTTGCATTTAGTTTGATCAAAGATTTAACATGTTTGAAATCTAACCCGAAATAGTATTGCCATTAAAAGAATCAAATTTTGAAGAAGTTACATCCAGTCCAGATAAATATTAATGCTGAAACCGAATGTATGCTTACATTTCTTAATAAATAAACCGATGCCTCAGTTTTGTCCTACTAAACCAGAGCATTGTCCAAGAGTAATCATCATATTTCTCTGCCAGTCTTTTATATGATTTGCACAACTCCAGAACACGGAATGGAGGGATAGCAAAGGGGGAACCAAAGACAATCAAACAAAGGGAAGGATCTAAGTATGACTCGAGGCTTCCACTCATTTCTCGAAGATATTTGAACGTATGGACACTGGGTTGTAGAGTCATCTTTTTTCTTAAGTTCTTTGGCTTGTCTTGAACTCGCTGCTTTGATTCTTGAGAGGAGCCATTTAGTTGGTTGTGGCGTGATGATGTGATCGGGTGTGTTGTCTCTCTCTCTGATTAGTGTGCAGCGGAGCCAGTTGAAAGGGGTAAGTAGATGTTTTGGCCGACTTTTTTCTTTTCACTTGTAGCTAATACTACAAATTGTAATCTACTTATAAATTTGATTGATTAAGATAGGTAGTTTTTGATTACTCTCTGATTACTATTCCAAAACATTGGTTCATTATAAAATTAAATATTATTTTTTGTACAAAGTACATTCTGAATCTTCTTTTACAGCAATCGGTATTAAGACATACTTGGAAGCTATAAAGAACTTCTTAAACAAAAACTAATAGAACCGCCATGTGGTCTTAACTGATAATTTCAATTATCATTTTTGCTGTCTTAATTTGGATAGCAATGAAATGTGCTTGTGACAATGAAGAATTGTAACTTTCCTTTTAAATTGATCTAGGACTACTTTCAACATATATAGACTTATAGATTTATGATATCACTTATCATTAAGTTTACTGTATGGACTGTTCAGAATAGGTCTACTTTATAATAGGATAATACTTTTAATTGAGTATTGCTATGGCTCATACCATTTCCGTAGCATTATCAGTCATGAAGACCCCAAATTTTTTGATAGCTATTTCAGCAACATATTTTGCAGTGTATTGGTCAGCCTTGTTTATTAAAGTTTTATAAAATACTGGCTAAGTTGTTATAATCAATAACTTGATTTCTTAGAATGACTAATTGAATAACTATTGCTGGATTTTCTGTGAGAACCAGATGTGTAATCAGGAGACAGCCCTTTCATCCCTGTTTCAAGAAAACGCCCTCTTAACCAGCTTCTACTATTCTGGGGTTTGGGTTTCTTATAATAAATAAATTGGTGTCATAAGATTCAGATGAATTTGATGATCAACCTAGAACAAAGGCAAAGAAAAAATATAGTTGTAAAATTTATGAAACACTACAGGAAATGTAAATATACGCCCCCCTGCCCCCCCCCCCCACACACACACATACACATAACCCTTTACAACATTTCACTCCAAATTTCTATCTGGGTCACAGAAATAGTCAAATAGGATAAAACTTAAAACTATTTTCATAATATACCTTACAACTTTTTTTAAGTTTATGGTTTCACAAATTATTTAAACTGTCTGTGTCTAAAAAAATACAAATTTAACAGTTCTGCCTTAAAATATAAGTGAAGAATGACCCTGAGCATGGGATGATCCCTCTATAGCTCAGTGGAAGAGCATTTGTGCGTTAAGCCAAAGGTTATGGGTTCGATTCCTATGTCTAGATGTTTTTTTTTTTTCGATTTATTCGATTATTTTCGAGTTGCAGCCAATGTTCGTAGTTATAATCATTTATCTCCCAAGCTTTCCTTTTCATATACTTAATTGTATAGTATTGCTTTCTTCCATGCAGTTCTTTTAGTCAATTAAAAAATATACAACTTTAAATTAACACAAACTTTGTGTCACTAATAGATTGGTTATCAGAACCCCATCTACAAAATAAATTCTACAATAGACACAACATCTAGTTGATTTAAGCCTTCAATTTATCAAATAACACATTATTGGCTCTGTCGAGAATCAGATTAGAGACCACCCAGTAAGCGCTTGCACTACCATTTGAACTAAGGTGTCTTGACACTGCCTATCACTCACAAATTAAAGCTTTTAATATTTAGGACTTGAGGTTATGATATAAATATCAAAAAGCAATTCAAACCACATAATAATACAAATCCAATTTTAACCATCGAGCTTGTATAAACCATCATTCTATACCAACTATCAGAAATGTATTACATCTTCTTAGGTTGATTAGGAGCTGAAACAGATCTCAAGTTTGGACAATTCTTAAGATGTTTTTTTCATTCCATTGGCACTTCTAACATATTCACTTTTACAGTATATGCACTTTTATATAATTTTATATTAGGTCATTTACAAAAGTTATACCCATTTTGTGGATGTTCTGGTGCAGTAAAAAATGTTTTTAGGATCGTATATATGTGGTCAAAAATAATTTTCGAATTCTATATTATTCTGAAATAATTTATAGAGCTTTTATACTTCCCCGAATTTTTTTACATCTTACTATATATACACTATGGAAGTTTCCCTTAAATAATTAATCAACAGTTTAAAGCGATTGTTTATGTTTGTGATACTTTTCTAATAATATTTTGTTTAACAATGAAGAGGCCCAATGGCTTGATGATTGTATAATAATGGAAATTTATTAAATAAAGAAAAAGGAAAAATAAACTAATATTTGCAAATTCAGTGAAGAAAGTACCCCTAGTGAAAGAAGAAAAATGTATGAAGAATCCAATGCATAAAGGGACATCTTTCTTCTGTATTTTATATAAGTAGTTGCACACACACATTTAAACACAAATTGAGTGCCCGCTATGGAAAGAGTAACAATTTTGGGATATGTTTATGTACACACATGAACACACACACACCACATGGTGCACATGCATTTACAGTGCACACACTCATTTATGCACAGTTAGTTTTTGAGCATTTAAGATATTTTGAAGAAATGTATGAAAAGTGAATTTTAGGTATAAGTGAAGTCTTACATTTTATAAATTTAAGTTTAGTGAAGCTAAGTAACTAAGTCCAGTGAAGTTCTAAGTTCCTATAAATTTGGGAAATAGAATTTAGGAGTTGTGAATTTAGTTCTTACCTTTTTATTTTTACTGAACTTAAGCTATGTAAAATAAATATTTTATTTTCAGCTGGCTGGAAATTATGTGAAGAACATTCGTCATGTAGAAATCACCTGCCAGGATATAAGAGTTGCAATGTGCGCAGACAAGGTATTTCTTTAAACAATTATAAAATTTCTGTTTTGATTCATTATACTAGTTTTTAATACTCATTGGTTTTAAATGTATATTTTGATAAAAGTTTTTAAATATATGTTTTTCTTGCATGATTTAGTGAAGTAACTGAGCAGATATTAAAATAATTTTATTTATAAAACTTTTTTTAAAACTTGATATTTTGTTTTCTGAAGGAATTTTAATGGGCAAATGTATATATTTTTTGGATTTTAAGTTCTTTAAAATCAAACATAGCAAACTCTGATATATTTGAATTTGGTTCAAATTAAACATTCCAAAATAAATTCACAAATGCATTTGTTGAGAAAAAAAAAGAAGGAAAATGAGACTTCCCTTATTCTTGTAACAAGCTCTTTGATGAAAAAATGAAAAAAAAACAGACCTTTTGACGTTGTCAGGTTACCATGAAGTCCATTAATTGATTACTCATGCTGTATGTAGACCACAACTCTGCTTTAGTTTTTAATATACTCTTTTGCTGTTGATATCATATGCATCTCGCTAAAAAGCATCAAATATAACACCTTTGTTTCATATATTATTTTTTAATATTTTTGCATATTTTTTGGTAATTTTGGTCCCTTTATCTGAAATACTCAGATATGCAAAATAGGCTCATTGCAAGATTGTTGGATCCAAACAAGCATACTGTATTATTTCAGATATTCATAAGTTAGTTAATAATTGAGGAATTGGATTATTTGGTTATTAGTAAAAAAATTAGTTTAATATACACTTTTATATTGTCAAAAAAATTTCAAATGCTTGAGTTTCAAAATAATATTTACAACAAACTAACACTTGTTTATTAAGTTGTTTAAAATTTTGTATACAATTTATTTAATGATAAACTGATTTCAGATTATTTAGTTTATATATCAGTTATTCTCTTAATTTAAATACATTGATAGGATAATTTGTTACTCACAGTACATCTTTTTAAGTTGAATCAATTTCAAGTAATATTTTACTTTACTTACACACACCATTAATAAACCAATTAATTTACAAGGTCACCATTCAATTATACCAACATTTGAGGAATTTAATACTGACTTTTGAACACACCAATCACTAACTTTGCAGTCAACTTAACTTACTTCACACACCTATAATGGTAGCCAAAATAAACTTAGTTTCAAAATTGCACATGTCACACAACACCTAACACCAAAGTGTGGTTACTGGATTAACCTGTAAATATTGAATAATTTAGATGTTCTTACAGGCACTTCCTATTGCCAAACTGATGTTCTCTTTGAGACAGTTACAAACTTAATATTTGGTTTACACAGACTTGCTAAATTTTGGGTGGATCACTTGCTCTCAGCCACTCCTACCATTATTGGGATAAATGTACCAAAATGATCAAATTTTACCACTTAACGCTTAAAATTCCCTATTTATCATCATTGCCCATATTATTAGGTGATGGTAATAACAAGTGAGACTTAAATTGAAGTCCTTAAAAGTAGCACACATTAACTCGCCTATCATGGGAGATTAATATTGGTTTTTTAGAAAGTTCATGTTGTAGAAAACTGCGTCACATAAGTATGTCTGACCTTAAAGAGAAGTTACAGGCTACCAGAGGATGGCACACTTCTGACTACTTGCTAGTCACCAAAGGCAGAGTTCTTTCAGTTCAACACCATTTAAGATTGTGATGATGTCCCCCTCCAATTTAGCAGAATCGAGATGATTTAATACAGAATGAACTTTTTGAGATTTAGCTTCAACATCTCAAGAAATATATCTTGCAACTTGTTCTAGTTTTCTAAGCTTCGTAAATCTTCAGGTAAACTCTGCCCTCAATTGCTCGATGATTTGAGCGTTTTCCCCCCCTAGCTCAAATTTTTCTTATTCAAAATCATTAACCACTCATTTGTAGGAAGGAAAGTGTTTAAAATCTTTTAATCTGTAAATTGGTTTTCCATAATGTCATTTTTCCAGAAAAAGTTTGATCTGCTAATCTTGTTATTGGTGGTTTTTACCTTGCAATTTCAAATTTAATGAATCCATTATCTATAGTACCAATAATTAATACAAAATATTAACTTTCCATGATCATACATTTATAAATAGTAGATTATATCCATTTTCTCAGTAAATTATTTTATTTAAGAAAGGAACTCTTTGAATTACTGAAGGACTTTGGCTTTATTTAGCCCACAAACAACTGTGTAAATAAGTAGCTCTCTGTCGCTGTCTGTCTGGTCAGTAAACTCGAGTCTGAACAATTTCCATTTTAATGCCTTAGATCTAATGCTTTTGATTTTTTTTACAACTGCGGTAAACTATCGATTATCCAGATTAATCAGTACCAGGGAATGAATGATTGAAAAAGCACTGATAATCAAGGACACAGCTTTTTCTTTAACGTTGACATATGCACTGAATTAAAAACATGGATAATAATTTGTATAAAACAGTTTTACGTAGGTATGCATAAAAAAACAATGCAGCTTGTATAGTATTACTTCCTTCTACATCTGTTTTGTGAAGTTATCATGTATTATTTTCTGCTTTAACGATTACTAAATTTTTTTATGTTATTTCTCACTTTTCTTAATATCAGAACATCTGTGAAATTGAAACTGGTTTTCCAGGCATATTCTGATAATGTATATACATTTTTAAAACTCCATATAACTAATTAGAAACTCCTCCATTGCTTCCTTCCTACTATTTTGTAGAACTGTGCATAGAAATCTGCAAACAGGATAACCCGAGTGTGGCTAATCAGTTTACTCTATATCTTCATGCGTGATATTCTCTATATTTGAGAATTTTCTGCAAATAGCTTAAGCGTGAATTTTATAAAATGATACTCCAGAAATGATGGAAACAGAAAATCTATTTGACATACAGTAGAACCTCGATTATCCTTCACTCACGGGACTAGAACATGCTCGGAACACAAAAAAAGGTTGGATGATAAGAGTAGCAAAAGTACTTCACCAAGAAAAAAGATTAAATAAAAACCTGAAACATTATGGTTTTCTAAAAAATTTTAAAGTGTTAATCTTTTACATACAATTTAACTAGAGCAACACAAAACAAAATATTTGATCTGAAAACATATTTATGGCTTGTGAAAAAAGTTTGTAATATTTTTCTGTTTTAAAGATTACATCCTTCTAGCCTTGGCTGCTAAGTCTCTCCATTTGTTCTTACCCATAAATGCACGGTTCTAAACAAATTATATGTTTAAAAAAATATTTAATAAATCAACATTGTTGTTTATAATCTATTTTAGTAACATATCTGGGCATCTTTCATAATTTCTATGGACTTTTCATACCATGTTAAAAATATCATTGAAATATTTTCGCTAAAATGTTTCCATTTCAATGCATTTTAAATGGGAAAACAAAAAATATTAATTGATTTGTTAATTTTCTTTGTAAAATTAAGCTAGAGTGTTTGTTTATAACACACCATTTAATGAATAATTTATTCTTCTTTTTAAATGTGTTTTTAAATTTGGGTTATGTTTAATAATCACGACGTTTATGATCTCTAATGACTCCCAAGTAGACATTTAAGTAAAAATACATGTTTTGATTACAACTTCTTCTACAAATAGTTATCCTAGTTTAGGTGTCAGTGGAGGGTGAAGCTAATCTTTGTGACCTTATTGAGTCAAGGAAACATTAATACCATATGCATTGGGATAATAAGGGCTAATATCCATTAATTAAAAATTTGCATACCGGTAATTAAATATAAACATCTTAGTGTTAAGCAACTAAAATATTCACCAAGTCTTAACTGCTGTGTGAATAGAGATAGCTGCTCCCTACTTACTTGTAGGACTATAAGAGTCTCACTCAAGTGATACATTATTTTCATAGAAAAAAACCATATGCTTCTCCGTACACAATGTTTTATGACACTAGCCCTTATTTAACTGAGGCAGTCAAATATGTAAAAATCCACACTCGTGGCCTACATTCTTTCACGGTTTTTCTTATTCTTGAGCATTGTAGGTTGTAATAATAAGTGTTAAAGTTATATTCAGAGTATAAAGAAAATTACTGTACATTGAATTTTTAATCAACCCCGCCCCCCTTCACACCACCACCCCAACATTTTATGAACAAAAAAATATATATGGCTTTATTTATGGTACAAACATTATCAAAATTAAGATACAAATACAAATGAGGTTGTGTAACCATAAATTATTATTATTAGCACCGCGTCTTACTACCCGTTCGGGTTGTACGCACTTACGCTAATGTGTAATGGTAGGGTGATTGTGAGATGAAATGAAGGACCTACAGTTTAACGTGGAATCCGAACCACGGTGGAGGCCTGGCATTCCCCACATTCACAAGATATCTTGTCAGAGGTGAAGTAAGGGTTTGGAAATCAGATAAATCTGTGCCGGGACGAGGATTGAACCCGGCCGCCAGCATAGAAGTCTGACACCTTACCCTTGTAACCCCCCTTCATATGATCTGATAGGTTCATATAACAATAAATAAAAGGTAGGTTAGTTACAAGAGAGTTTATTTTATTCTACAAACAACTCGCAGACATAACAAGAGCGAGGCACTCTAGAAAAGTCGAGTGACTGGCCGATAAGGGCCGAAATAAACAATAAATAAAGGGGCAAGACCCCAAGTCGTTAAGAGAAAACAGAACAATTAATACCAACGTAGTCATAATTACATTGACCCTCGCAGAAGGCGACTAACCTAGCAGGAAAGTTAAATACAAGTAATATATATATATGTCTACACGACCTGGTGATGGTAACACTACATTGACAAAAGTATAAAGTTTTATAATAGGCCGCCATTATAAGGCGCGACAGAGAAAATGATTAACCTAAACCTAACCTGTTACAATAGTCCTAATCAAATTAATTCAATCTAAATTATTATTATTATAATGACCAATGTGCTGGGTGCACGGGCTCGCGCCCCCCGAGTTGAATAACAATTACAATCGTATACAAACCTTTAACCTTTAGCAAGCAGAATAATTATTTTAAGTAAGTTATCCGTTAAACAGAAATTATTAGGCCCAAGATGGCGACAAGCTAAAGTTCCATTAGCGCCTAAGATGGCGCCATGCCAAAGTTCCAACCCGTCCGTGAGGCGGACACAACGTTAAGTACAAGAAAAAGCTAGGCATAAACCATAATGGCTGACAGGCAAATCCTGCAGTCTCAGAGAAATATAGCTATTAGTAATCTATTTTTATTTAAAAGGGGGAAATTAAAATTTTGAAAAATTTTAAC
>JBCFYV010003759.1:0-44347 GCA_039000515.1 Timema cristinae
CCCTTGACTAGGTGTCCCGCTTTGGGGTCACCTGGCGGACAGTTTGAGGAGGATGAGGCTTTCCCAGGGTATGCCCTGGGGATCATTGTGGGCGCCCCCTTGGTATGCCCGGGGGAATGAGACTCTTCTTGGGGAAACCTGGATATGCCTACCATCAAGGACCATTTCCCGGGAAAACCCGGGGCGCAGTCTTTCTACGCTAGCTTCCCGGTGCCACCAATCCTTTTATCCAGGGGCTGGGAACTACGTCTTTCGACCCGGGTGGGTGCCATCGACTTTCCCAAAGCCCTGTTTGGATAAGCGAGATGTGTCAACGTGGTTTGGGAGGCTCTCCCCCAGCCCCCCTTGGGATTTGTGTCTCCCAGTAACTCAAAAAAAAACCTTAGTCGGTTTCTCAATTTCTTCCCCCCCCTTTTTTTACCCCAATATTATTTAATTTTTGTAATCTCTGTTTTTTTGTTTCAGAACTTCGCGAAACGCGAAAACCCCGTTTTTAAAATTTTTGCAAACCACACGGTGTGACCAATTGGTCGGTAGTGTTGGAACTTGCTCTCGTGCCCCCCTTCGGGAAGCATCGGAGCATGCCTTTGTCTGTGTCTGTTGTGTCACTTTTTAAATGGGAGTGAAAGGGGTGTCGCCCTGCCCCCCTTACGTGTTCCTGCTTTCTGAGATCTTTGGCGTTTTGCTATTCTAGGGATCGTGTCTTCGGATGGAGCCTGCGTTGAAGGTGAAGAAAGGTTTTGGGCGTCGGGGTCGGGAGAAAGCCCCGCCGGATGGGGCCCGGAAAGAACCCCGGGCCCGGGAAGCGACAAAACCCGGAAAAGAAGAATTTGGGCCCGGCGAGCGGGGGGGGAAACCCCGTCAACGGCAGGCTTGGCTCCCCGCCCTTTCTGGGGGAAGTTGGGGAAAGGTTCCGGTCAGGAAAAAACTGTGGGGTGGCAAGTGGTCCGCCACAAGCCCAAAGGGGCGGGAGCTTTAGAGGCAGCTGCCCCTTCGGGGGGAAAACAAGCCTAAAGGTGGTGCCGAAGTCAGGGGGGGCCCGCTCCAATTCCCGGACCCGGGGAAAACCCGTGCCGCTGGCCGGGGAAGTAGAGTCGCCCCCGGGTGACTTTCGGCCCTTATTAGGGCCAACAAATCGGCCCTTTCTAGGGCCTACAAGGCGGGCGTGCCCCCCCAAATTTACCGGGGAGGTGGGCGCAGTCCACAGCCAAGCGGTGGGGAGGTAGCGGGGCCCCTCAAATTACTGGAGGTGGCTTGCCGGTAGCCCCCACCAGTTTTTTGTCACCCTGGGGGTGAAGTTTCGGCCCTTTTCAGGGCCAACAACTCGGCCGCGTGACCTGCCAATCCGGCGGGGTTGGGCGAAAATGGCCAAGGTGAAGCCAGGGGGGCCCCTCCAGCTACCGGAGGCGCGCGGCCCTGGAAAGTTTCCGCCGGGGCTTCCGGCACTGCACCCTGGGGCCCCTGGGTTGAAGGAAAAGTGCGGGCCCCCCTTCAAAGCGTCGGCAGTAATGCCGTTTGGGGAGCCCAGGGGGGCCCCCTCCGATACAGGAGGTGAGCGTCCCGGAGGGCCCAAAAAGTGCTGGAGGCCCTTTTTACCCCCCGAAAACCCCGGGCAAAACCGGGGAGGATGGCGAAAGTTTCCCCCAGCCGTGGGGGGGAAAACCTAACGGTCCCAACGCAACCCCGGGACCAAGGGGAGCCTAGCCGCTCCTCCGCCAGAAAGCCCGCTGCAACCCGGAAAGACGAAAGCGCTAACGCAAGGGTCTAAAAAACCCCTTTAACTCCGGCACCTCCCCCCGAGGGGTGTCGGTAGGTGTAAAAAACCCCGGCTGAATTTTCTTCAGTTTGGAAGACCCGGGGTCGCACGCTTCGCGAGTGTTGAACTCTTTGCGAGTCCGTGGACGTGGAAAGGGGCTGCTTCGGACCAGACCCCCCGTTGTTTCGGATGAGTCGAGCCAGGGGCCCCATTTATGAGTCTGAAGGGGGTTTTTTGGGCCCTTTAAAACCCCCCCGAAGGGGGAAGGCCGGGGAACACCAGGAAGCTGTTTGGGGGGAAAACCCCAAACCCTTTAGCGGCAGCTTGGTGAGAGAGCGAGGCCAGGGTTTTGGGCCCGGGGGCCCGGGGGCGCCAGCGCGGGGGAAAGGGGGGGAAAGGGCCCCGGGAAAACCCGCGGGAAAAAACGCAAGCCCTGTCTCACCCAGCCTTTGGGATAGTGGCCTGGGGGCCCGGGGGCCCAAAACGAAGGGAAGATCCTCCCCTCATATTTGTGATGTGGGGGGCTACTCCAAAATTGGCGAGGGCCCCTCCGGGCCAAAGGGTTGAGAGCCTGTGGAGGCGGTTAGGCAGCGGGGGACCCAGTGCGCTCCCGTGCGGGTCGGAGGAGGGTTTTCCGCGCCCCCAGAAGTTCTTGCCGAGCTTGGGGATCCAGCATTGGTCCTACGAGCTGGGGGCGGGAAACGATGGTCAGGGTCGTGGTGAAGGGACTCCCGACACGGACAAAACCCCGAGCATCCCGGAGGACTAGTGGAGTTTGGGGTTTTCCCCCTGAAATCCCTCACACAGAAAGTCTCCCAATTTTGGGAAACGGGGGGGAGAAGACCGGGGGGAAAGGCAGCGGTTGCCGAACTTCGTTGTCTTCTGACGCCCGGGGAGCAACCGCAAGGCTGTATTCCATATCAGTCCTGTGCGGGCCCGCGTCGGGTGGGAAGTACAAGTCTCCAGCGGCCCGGTTCAGTGCAAGAAAACTGTTTACGGTTTCGGTCATCGTGCGGAGGGATTGCAGCGCTAACCCTAGGTGTGGGTTCTTGGTGGTGACCACGAGAGGGTGTGGTGCCCGTAGGAGAGACGATCTCCCGAAGTGCCTGCATGCTCAGGAGCTATTCCTCGGCGTGGCGGCTGTCCCACGTACATGTCCTTGCGGGCGGCAGGGAATGTGCGGGTCTGGCAAGCTCAAAAAGGTGATGAGGACGGTTGGGCTATGTGAAGGCCAGAAGCCCCTCGGGGCACGTTGCGGGACGGAGGGTGAAGTGACTCCAAGCTCAACACAAAGCCATGGTACAATCGTTCGCAGTGTTGCTGTTCAAAGAGAGGCTACCCCTCCACCCCAGGCCGAGGCACCTGCCGAAGCCACCAAAACTGAACCGGTGGAATCCAGTTCTACCCCGCTTTGGTCGAGGGCCGCCGGACCGCCTTCCTCTCCTATCCCAAAAAAAAAATACCCACATGCCCAACCTACAACCTTCAAACGCCCTTTCCTTCCATCCCAACTCCCCCTTGTCACCATCTGTAACCCCACACCCGAGGATGTGCTGCAAAGCTCAAAATTGCATTGAGCTACTCTAAGGGTTATTCCGGGACTGGACATGGGTACTTTTCATCGAAGTATCTTGAGGATAGTCCAGGAGTCTACGAGGAGTAACCGTGGACCTGGTCATGGAGACATAATCCTCTACTCTGGTCCTTCATGGCAGTGCACCCGGGATATAGAGGACCACCGGTTGCTGAAGGAGTCACGGTTCGCACTCTGGAACGCCAACGGTAAAGTCGCGGGGAAGGCTGAGTTGGAAAGATTCTTGGCCAAAGCATGTGTCGATGTAATGCTGCTGGAGAAACCACTTGGCGCTCCGCAAGAGGTTCTCTATTAGAAGAGTTTATCTGCCATCGTAGTGACCGAGCGGGGGATGTTGGGAAGGGGTGGACGGCGGTTCTGGTCGAAGGGGCCTTGACCCACCACGTGTCTCACTTTCCTCCCTCCAACACATGGAAGCAACGGCTATCAACTGGTGAACTCGATGCAGTGCGTCTCATGTTCCATCTATTCCCTCCATACCCGGTACGACGAGGCTACGAGGGCTGAAATGGAAGGTGGCTGCTTCGAGTACCGCCTGTTTTAATCGGTGGTGACTTCAACGATAAGCACCCTCATGGGGCTCTAGGGATTATGTGCGCTGCGGCGGATTTCTCCGCGACGTCATAGAATCTACATGGCCTGGTCGCTGCCGGGCCTCCGACCTACCCACTTCCCTTTCAATCCGGGCTATCTCCCGGACGTCCTAGACTTCGTTGTCTCCAGAGGGTCAGAAGGCGTTAGTGCTGAAGTCTCAAGCGCGCGAGATCGGATCACAAACCCCGTTTCGTGAACCTGGGACGCGCGGGTGTCTTCATAGACCCGAAAAACACGACCTAAAGCGCACTGATGGGCGGTTTACGAATGTGTTGAGAGAGAGGTTGGGACCCACCCCTACTTTCGAACTGCTGCAGGAAGAAAACGATCGCGGTGCGGAGTTTCATATCTGCCGCCATCAGGGGTTCGCTCGAAGCTTCGACGCCGAGACACCGTCTAAGAGGGCGCCCCGGCTTCTTTGCACGATTCTATCCTCAGGCACGTCCGGAGAAAAATCGGTCTGAGGAAGGGCTTGGCAAATCGAGGGACCGGTTGACAAGGCCAACTGGAGCCGCAAAGTCCATGCGTTCGGGAGAATGGTCCGAGAATACCGGAAAACAGTGTCTGGGAGGACAAATGAGAGCCTAGTGCGTGCAGGACCAGGTCCTTGTGGCAACTGACGAGGAACTTGATGCGGTCCCGCACCAGGGCCGCCTATTGTTGAGTCGCAACGGGGGTGGCCAACTCCGACACAGGAGAAGGCCGATGCTTCGCTGAGCTTCTTAGAGCCACTTTGTACCGATGACAACCCCGTCGACCGGTGCACGTGCGCACGGGGCGAGGTCATCACGTGCAGGTCTCGTACAGACCCTTGGATGAACCCGGAACCCACGGAGGTGACGAAATGTCACGGGCGATACGCCGCTCTAAGACAAAACATAGGCCCCCGGATCGACGGGTTATCAGTAACCGCGGTTCAGAAAGCTGCCCTTGGAGGCGATTACTTCCTTGTGGAGTTATTCAACGGTCCAGTTGCTGAGTCACTTCCGAGCATCTGGAAGCATGCCAACGTCCTCTGCTTTATAAACGGGTAGGACCCGGCCCAGCTTCGTCCTACCGACCTATTCAGCTTGCTCGACTGTTTTGGGCCAAGTTGTTCGAGAGACTAATAATGAACGAGCGTAACCTCTGACCCGACTGGTTCGCGAGGGGGGCATCTTGGTGGACGAGCAGATCGTCTTTCGGGCGGGACACGCTACGTCTCATCAATCTTGTCCGGTCTCGTGGAACAGGTTACGTGGAACTTCAACATCAACTGGCTGACTGTGTGACTGTCTTTCATGAGTGCAAAGGCCTTCGGACCGTGTTTGGCCGAGGTGGGTCTCCTTTTCCAAACTCCATTCCCTGAACCTGCCCTTCTAACTAGTTAGGTTGTTCAATCATATCTTCCATCGCACCTTTTCCACTAACCTTTGGGAACGCCACCTCCCAAGTTCGAAGCAATCCGGGCTGGAGTGCCGCAGGGTCTCCATGGTGGGCCCGCTGCTCTTCAGTCTCTATTCCTTTTATGTGAACGACATTCCAAATCCCCAGGCACCCGAGTTGGCTCTGTTGCGGACCGACACGGCTCTAGTAGCGGTGTCGTGGCAGAGGGCAGCTGGTGGAGAGGCGACTCCAGACGCCACCTGACGCAGTTGGAGGGTGGCTGACAACCTGGAGAACAAGTATTAAACGTGGAGAAGAGCACTGCAATGCTCTTCACATGGAAAAGAAATTATACAGGCCGGCTCACTCCGGCTGTTCGGAAGAACAGATTGATGGGCGGACAGTGGTGTTAAGTACCTGGGACTTTACGCTGGACACCAAAACTGAAAACTGGAGACGCACTGCAACGAAAGACTCAACAAGGCGAGGGCAAAAGGCTGGGAGTCCTAGGCCCATGCCTTAACAGGCGTAGCGCCGGTCTACAAGGAACGGTTTGGACGCTGTACAAGCAGCTGCTAGGCCGATTCTCGACTATGCGTGTCCCGCTTTGGGGTCACCTGGCCGGGACAGTATATGAGGAGGATGCTGGATTCCAGTGCGTTTGTCTGTGGATCAGTGTGGGCGACAACCTTGGTATGTCCGGAATGAGACTCTTCATCTGTGACCTGGTCTGCCTACCATCAAAGGGGAACCTTTGGGGGGGAAACGGCGCAGTCTTTTACGCTAGACTTCCCTGGTGCCACCAATCCTCTTATCCTGGGGCTGTGAACTGGCGTCATTGACCCTGGTGGGTGCCATTCGACGTCCCAAAGCCCTGCTCGGATAAGCGAGATGTGTCAACAGTGGTTTGAGAGGCTCTCACAAGCCCCCCATTAGAGTAGTGTCTCCGCACGTAACTCTAAAAAACCCTTAGTCGGTTTCTCATATTTCTTACCCACTTTTTTTACCCCAATATTACTAATAATATGTAATCTCTGTTTCTTTGTTCAGAAACTTCGCGAAAACGCGACAACCCGTTTTTAATTTTTGCGAACCCACATGGTGTGACCAATTGAGTCGGTTCGTGTTGGAACTTGCTCTCGTGCTCCCCTTCTGGAAGCATGCGGAGCATTGCCTTTTTTTCTGTGTTTGTCTGTGTCACATTTTGTATTCTATTTTATAATGATTCATTCGGAGGACACCCTAGAAGTTTTTAGAAGTTAACAAAGACCAGTGAACCAATCGCGGTGATTTACGATGTTTGTGGCATCGGTCTCATCCTTTCGCCTCAAATTGAAGTAAAAGTCTATGACTATGATAATTTAATCTAGTAATCCATTGATAGGGTTTTCGTGATATGTGTTAATCATCTACATAGCACTAGTTTTAAAGGTCAGTGTTATGTCTAGTTTTTACTATGGCATAAGACATAATTGTGTATGTCAAATTCTGAATTATTTTTCTCTTTCTATAAGACATAGTTTTTGGAATTCCAGGGTTTATGCTCTATCTTTCTATGTCCATAAGACATGGTTTTGAGTGTCAGAGTCTCTGATAGTTTTTCTATGTCTATAAGACATAGTTTTGAATGTCTCGGGTTCATGCTCTGTTTTTCTATGTCTATAGATGAGTTTTGAATGTCAATGTTTCTGATGTTTTTTTTGTATCCATAGTTCATTAGTCTTAAATACCTAGTCAATACCAGACGCCCAATATATATGGAGGTTCATGCTAGGCTAAAATCTTTAGGTAAAAAGAATGGTGAAAATCAAGGTTAATCTATAACTTTGATCCACGACCTAGCTGGGTCTTTGACTGATACAGTTTCTAATCATTATTTTTGTACTCTTTATACGACTGCTCAACTCGTGGGTACGTCAACTGCACAATGTAGTGGATACTGTAATGTTTATTTTGTCGGCCCACTCCAGAACACTACTTGAATTTGGTATGTTTAACTGGTTGAATTTGTTGATGTCTGTGTTATTACTTGTGTTAATATTTATATATATCATTGAATGAAAGGCTAGTAGTGGACCGGGGCAGTTTGGCACGTGGTTGCGGTTCCCTAAGGAGTACAGTATTTGCCCACGACTCACACAGGGGATGTATCTATCAAAACATTTTTTGTCTTCATTGCGTGGCAGTGAGAATGACGAAGCCTACAGAGGAGACGACGAATTTTGAGTTTTTGAACTTTTGAGTAATTTCATTCTCTCTCATGCATATCCTTGTGTAGAATTGTAAACCTTATGTCTGTTTTTTACTGTATAGTATTCTTAAATAGTACTGTTTAACGTTACTTTTAGCTATTATTCAAAGTGAAATGAATTTGTTGGAGATGACATGCAATTTATTCTGAAAACTAACATGGGACGGGGCACATTAACACAATAATCAGGGGGCATGGTGGCATTGGTGCCAAAGTGCCCCTTAACCTCTTTAAGAGCTTTTATATACTTACTCGTTTGTTTCTAATAACCAATCTGAAAATAAATTTTAACAACAACAAATTCACAACCAGCTTCTTAATGTATTTTTTACTTTTATTGCTAAATATTTAAATAGACAACTAAGTTTAAAATCAGGTTCTTTATAAATTTTCTACAGATTTCACGAGTGCGCACATACAAGAAGAACTACAGGGTGTGAAGTACCTGCCGAATCACATGAAAGCAGCGGTACTTGATTGAAAGTAGAACATCGTTCAATTAAAAAGGAGCTACGCAAGAATTTTGGACATACCTTTCAAAATACTTGACTAGATATTCGTCAAGTACAGCCCAGCACCACAGGACTGTGGAAAATACACCGGCACATCTTTACCATGGGCACGATTTAGCCACGCAAACCATGGTAGGTAAGCAAAACCATTGTGTTTTTATTCAATTCATTAATTTATTTATATAGCTTCACTTTCATATGGCTTACTCAGGACATCGAAATAATTTATGTCAGGCTTCTTATATGCAGGTGTTTTGAACCTGAGAAAGAGAAGGCTTTCTTATAGAATACTTGATGGAGGCTTCAAATAATTTAATTTCGGCTGACACCAAGGGAAGTAGGAGATTCGCATAACCCTATGTGGTTCCAGAACTCTGGGACTGAGCGTGAAATGGCAGGTTGATTGGTTTACCTTCTTTCTGAATAGTAACAAAATGCTCTCGATCCAGATAGCACAAGTTTCTAGCTCGTGCAAACAGCTTTAATTGAACAACATTGCTTTGTTTTTTGGCAATTCTTTCAAGCTGTTTTCCAAATATTGGAATTATGACCCCTTCTGATTATGGAATGTAGATAAAATAGGAATTAGTTACAGTGAAAAAGCCAAACAGAATAGTGGGGACGTTGGGGCTCAGACAGATAGGAATATGACGTTAGGAAATAGAGGAGCTCTAGTTACTTTAGCCGTCGCAGTTAATGCTTGGTGGGGAAATAGTTATCCCTCCAAATTTATTTGAAAAGAATGAGATATCCAACCACATTTTATTCGTGTGGGCCCGTAGGTATTGGAGGTGTGCTCACCCTTCGGGGTGTGGATGACTGAAAATCAGTTTCAATAAATATGCAAACATTTTGTTTCTCATGTGCGGTTGCTATCTGAGGCATCTCCCTGCGCTTTTTCTTGAGAATAGCTTCCACTTATCAGCACAAGTCCTAGATACTTCAGAGGAATATATGGTTTCTATTTTTATCACTCCCCTCATTGCAGCTACAATTGCAACCCTAGGTCGATCCGCTTATGATGCGTGAGATGTCCCCAACAAACGTCCAATGACACATATTAACATTTTCCGGTGTCTGCAACTCCCCTCCAGTCTTCCTTTAGCCACAACACCTATAAAACATTACATCCTGGTTTAGAGTCAATTGAATTTTCCCTTTAACCTTGATGTATGTACTGATGCTGATTTATGCCATCCAATGTCAAGAGGACAGACCTATCTACTGCCACAACCACAGATGGCCTTCGTTCATCTCCACTAATTACTCTCCTTCTTCATCTACATTGTCTCAAGGCCTTTTAGCCTTGTCCAGAGGTGATGAGGCCAATTGGGAAAGTTGTGTCTTGAAAAAGAAACTGTCACAGGTACGAAAGAAGAGGAATTAGGCCATTTTGGACTGTACACCAGTAACAATATGGCTTTGTCTGAGGAACAGGAAGATCACGAAAAGTAGAAAGATAATCGTTTAAACGCTAACAAATCAAAGAAAATACTTTTCCATTCTGACTGACGTTTAAAAAAACGCAAAGCAGGCCAAAGAATTGCCCCCATTTAGTCTGAGAATGAAGAATGAGGGAATACCTTTTGTATTCACTGCTTATGATCCATATAGCAACTCTAAAAACATGGGGAATATCGGGTAAAGTGCACCAAGGTGTGTAGGTGGGCGCCACGAAGACTGCCATTCCTGGGACACTGTATTTCATGTGTGTTTCAATTGTGAAAGGGACAATGATTGATGACAAATGATGACATTTAGGATATCTTCAAATGAAAAAGTTTTTATTTGATATATACGTATATTAATTTCTATAATTATAACATATGAGGATTAATTTTTTTACATCTATGAATTTAAAAAGCCCCAGTAACGGGTGTAATTTAGCATGTGACTTTTCTTCCCTAACATCGATTTTTATAAATATTGGAGAATTACCATTGAAAGTAAAGCCGTTAAGGTAATGATAACTCTAGGGGTCCATGGTAACCTCATGCTTCAAAGTTAAAAAAAAATTAAGAGGAATATTAAAATTATATGAACATCTAAAAATGTGCCAACTGTCCCGGTCTATCATACTAGTGAGGGATCGATGGCCATCGTATTTTTTTTCAGCCTAGATTCATGGTAACTCACAATTTAACTATTTGTAAGCCTATAGTTCCTCTATCTAGAACTAAACCTTTGTTTTAATTCGTAGCTAATATGATTTAACTCATGCTAAGCTAGCTCGTTTACCTAGCAACGTAGAAAACTCTTAAACATCAGGTAAGTTAAAACTATAATTTATTTAGATGCTTCATTAGGTTAGTCTAGTAGCTCTCAAGGCTGGAGTGTTGTTATGTATTGTTAATTAACCTTAAATTAATAGTTGCATCCAATTTAACTGCCGTTGTGTTGAGCAGACGGCTTCGTGATAGAATGTGTGTTTGTTCTACTTGAACGATATATACCCTTGATTTAGGAATAACCATAATTGGCATGGTTGCTGGTCAAACCTAGGTGCTTCAACTGAAGCTCCGAATTGGAGAAACAATGTCTAGTAACAGAATATAATTCCTATCAATAAACAATGGAACGTTGTATTTGATTCGTCAAACCATTTGTTATTACTTTCTACTTGTTTGTATTTATATAAACTGATGTGTTAAAACTTGTTGTATCTTCTCTATTATGTTTCGATCTTCTCATCCGTCATTAATATATTTGTAACTGTATATAACTTCTTTATCAGATAGGAGAAGTGGCGATACATCCGCTATGTACAAACTTGACTAAATAGATTCTGATTTAACTTTGTTCATCAATTATTTATTTAGTAAATTGGTAAGACCATATTTTACTTGGTCAATCTTTCGCTTAGAGCAGTATATCTATTATTCGTTAATAAATGAAAGGGAATACTTAAAGTCTAGCTAATAATTTAGACTATCCTCTTTAAAAGTCTAATTGACTTTATTATCTAAGTACTAAAGAGGTATATATATTTTCAAAGTGAATAGATTCTTTTGTGAATTTCTTAACAATTTTGACAAAGATACACTTTTCTTTTCCTCCTGTGTGTCTATTGGATCGTTATTCTAAAAAAGTGGCGCTTTGAAGTTGTGCTATAGTTAGTACATGCATTATCATCATAGTAATCGCATGTTGCCTGTTCCTCCCAGACCATTTGACACCAGAATTTTCTTTGACTAGTTTTTCAACGTGCTCACACACGTGACGCAATGATTTATCGACAAAACGGTTGTCCTTTACATCACATAGGATTACTCATATGGAGATTGGAAATAAATCTTTGGTGTAATTTTATTTAATGGTTCAATCTAAAAAAAATATCTTGTTATTGCCTTGGTTACTATAAAACTTAAAAACTATTTTAAATGCATGAATTTTTAACATTAATTAAAAATAAGGCAGATAGGAGAAAATTAATAAACTTGTATTAATTACAACATACTAAAGCTTGATTTACACATTTGCTGAAAACAGGAACAAAATAAGCTTTAGTAGTGCGCCATTCTCACAACAGTAGAACTTACGTTGGCCCATGATGCTTTGCAACACAACAAGATACAGTATGTGACTATAACTGACATGGTTTATTATCTAGTAGATACACATGTCTTTAAGATTAATACACGATGGATGTTATCAAATTATTATATTGTGTCAATCAAACAAATCAAAAGTTGAATTAGAACGTGACATGAGTTTTCATTTAGGGAGGTATATTTATATTTATTTAGTTTTCTTAAGGGCGCGAAGATTAAAAAAAGTTTTCTTAAAACATCTTAACAAATTTTTTATTAAATTTGAATATTGTACAGTTAAAAATTACAAATAATTGATGTATTACATATTTTTTGGGAAAATAACTTAAGTAAATACACAGGCAGGTATCTTTAATTGTTTTGTATCATTTCTCAAAACTATTTGACATATAAGATAACTGATCTTTCGCTTTAGGACTATTAAAAAATAATAACGCATATGTGAACATTTAATAAGGTAATTTACTGAAATACTATGTTTAAAATTTTGTTACAAACTTTAGTACACTATATGAGCAGTTTCGCGTATTGTGTATTCGCCTAATTATTTCCCCAATATGTAAAAAGTTTATTTTATTAGGTTCATTAATATTGATCAACTTAAGGACTGAATTCTATTATCAATGGAATAAAGTCTTTCATGCAATAATTTTGTTGACCTAATTATATATACGTGTTTGTATGTTAGTGTATTTTTTTTCCTTAAATTTAAGTTATCTTTGTCATAATAGTTTTGTGACCACAATATTCGTTTCTATTTTAGATTTATACACCAGTTTTTTTTTATGAGTTTATGAAATGTTATTGTTTCAGATGTATTAAGAAAATGGTCCATGTTAGATAAGGATCGAGTAAGTATGTACGGGCTTTACTGTACTTATTTTTTTAAAACCTAATATCATATACAGACGTGAAACACATGTTGGGCTTGAATAGAAATATAATAGATTAACGCTAAAAACTTGTATTAATACCATCGGATAGTACAAGTTTTCACGTAGTAGATATAAAGAAGGAAGTTGGGCTGAAATACGCGGATGTCTATGAATTACAATTACACTATAGTTGTTTACTGTCATGGTTACTATGGCAACTGCTAATAATTACCCTGGGCGGTGAGATAAACCAACTGTCGCAACGTGTAGACATGAGCAGGTCAATAACTGAATATCTGATAGCTGTTTTCCCTCTACTCACTTAACAGAATTTAATAAAAAATGTTTCATAACTCAAGAAGACCTTAAGTGTGAGTATTTATATAAGGGCGTCTAGTGGGCAATATAAGACCTTATGTACCGCCATACATTTCTTCTAAGAGGCAATACAAACGGGCTTTCTGACTAAGAAATATGGTGATACCCATTACACAAGAAAACCTTTTGGGTCAAACGTAGTTTCGGATTGCATTTGGCCCCTGCCCCCAACCAATACCAAAAATTATCTTTAAAGTTAAAAAAGTTTTTTTGTTTATGTTTATTTCTAGCCCCACATATAGACTACATAGTGATAAATTATTTGGGCAAATGTTATTAATTTTTTTTACCTCAAATCAGTTGCTCGACCAACGTTAACTTACTAATCAATATCCCATCTCCATTTATTCGTATACCTAATCGTTCAAGATGTTAGTTTTAATTCTATTCCATTCCAAGCAAATGGTGCTATATCCCACACACCTAATACACCAGTCTCTACACTATTAGCGATTATAAAAAGGTACTTAACCGTTACATTTTGAATTCCACTCTCCAAATAATCATTCTTCTCCATAAACATGTGACTGATGACTCCGACAACGACTCAAAGTTATGTGAACCACAGCTTGATGATGTCCTGAAACTAGACAAACTCGACCTTGTAAGTTGAATTACACTCTACCACCATCTTTACTCATACTTTAATACACGTTATAGTTTAAGCTCAAAACGCCACTTTCTAGCTGTCCTATTTTCTTTACGAATACCAAAACTCTTATTTGATCATACGCATACAAACGTAATTACACTCTATATTAAATGGGGATCTTTAATTAGTATCAATTCCTAGATCATCTTGTATAGTTCAAAATATCCTTGATTTTCATATTAGAAAGGCTTAACTCTACAAAGTTATGGGAATAATCAATAACCTTATGTACTTTCGCTCAGTCTGATAGCGAAAATCTCCTTTATTTAACCGGTATCTAAGAAAAAATTTGTATGAAACCTGGGTTATTACAAAGCCTACCATCGTTAATGTTGATAACTGTAGTCTAATGGAAAACGTACCATCCGACTATACTTAGAGTTAATTTATATGTACTTGTGTACATGTTGGTGTTTTACGTAACACGTTATTAAACTAGTATACTTACAATGGTTACGAAGGTTGACAGTTGGTAACCTTTCATACTCATAAATAAAATCTACCTTATCTCTTTCTCCTAATGATAGATGACAGAACCGATACACCTCCTGACGTATTTGAGTTAAAAACTGTGATTGATATACTCAAGTTTTAACCTCTCATGCTTCAAAAGCTACAGGTGTGAGATGTTGATCTCCTAGCCCGAACATTCTTCCCTACATCTTATACCCCCGCCATAAAAATTTACTTCCGCACCTCACACTCCAACCCGTCATGATTCTACACCCTTATCTTGACCCATCATTATAGTTCACGCAATTTTTTCCATGTAAAACTATGTGTCATAAAACTTTTTCATCGGATTTTACTGTTAAGATGAAGTGTTTGGGTACACAGTCGGCTGGGGTACACCCTTAATATGAACAATGATGCCACCTTTTTCTATGTCCCTCTTATGCAACGCCATTGGTAGGATCTTGACCATAGTTTTACATTTAAGATACGCTCATCTTGGTTGATTCTGGCCCACATAACCTGTCTATAAATATTCTTGGCTAGCCATAGGCAAGGCCTTCAAGTTAAAAAAATCCACCTTGGTGTGTTTGCTTTTAGAACGTACCCTGCATAAATTCGATCCATGGGTTTATAACTGTTAATACTGTAAACTCTCGAGGATAATAAACATATTTTGGTTCCTATCATGATAAATATAGAGAATACCATATAAGTCAACGTTGTCAAGACTACAACAGTTCAAGTAGGGGTATTGCACTTATGGTCTAAAGTATCAGAACCAAAGTTGAATGGAGAGGTTCGCACCAAGCTGGTTCCATCATGGAGGAAAACTTAGTACTCCAAAGGTCTAGTTAATTAAGTGCAAATTTGCCGTGAATGTCTCTTGGCCACCCGAGGACATACCTTGCATGTGTCATTTTTAAAAGCAGATTATATTATCAGTAGGAAGAGAGGGCCTACATGGTGAAACTTAAATTTAAATTATATTATATGAAAATGGTTTAAATGATTCTCACATGAGAGTAGGGTCAGTGACTGTAACCCTTAGTAGACATTTTACATTACGCGTTGTACCGTCAATCTGTATTACCAAGATGATTGAGGTTTCTACTGATTACTGTATATAGGTTGTTAATATTTCTTAATTATTTATTAATAAATTCATAGCTATAACAGGTTACCTTAATAAAATATATGGATTAATATAGAGACATGCATCATTTTAGAATATCCCTATAATCGTGTAGAGGACAGGTATCTATTATATCTAAAAACTTACCAATAATAGATTGTGAGCTCAAATCCTTAGATAGTTCAAAACATGTCTCAATCGTGTTCAACGTGGTGTGTTACTTCTACGCCTTAGGAGTTGTGCATCGTGTTTTAAGTTCGGCTGTTACATTATTGAAAAGGATTGCTCACGTCATACACGTGATGGATGGAAAACAATTGACTATCACCGTTCAACAAATATTATCTTCAAGGGTAGAAGTTAATATTTAAGTACGTTTAAGATAAAAAACAGAGTAGATTGAAATTAGTTAGGATATTGAGGTATATTCTAATCTGGTAGCATTTTATGTATGATCATCGGCTTCATGACCTAAGAAAGGCGTTTGCATATTCAGTGAATACACGACTTTATATAAGGTATAATGTTTGGAGGTACGAACTAACCAGATTGAAAACCAAATTCAAATATAAAATCAAACATTAATAGAGTTAAATATCACGTTTTCTTATTTCCTTAGGAAAAATATCTTAGATGAAACAGAAAGGGCAAAAATCAAACCAAAATCGAGTTAAATTCCAAGGTTTACTTGGATTCTTTGTTTATTAAAACAATCTTATTTAGAACGGAACAAAATCAAGCAATAATTCATTCAAATAAGGGTTGACTTTGTTTTATGTTATATGAAATTATCTTGAGCCGGAAATGGTAACGAAACAAAATAAATTGAATAGTCGTCTTCTTTGGTTATTAAAAACAATCTTAGCGGAATCGTTTAACGACAAAAAGTCAAATAAGAATCAAGGCAAATAAAATTTTACTTTGGTTATAATAAAAACACAATATTAGTCGTAACGGGTATACGGACAAAAATGAAACGATTATTCTAGCCAAAATTAAAAGTTTTAATTGATTCTTTGGTTATAAAAACCTATCCTAGCTGAACTGAAAACAGAAAATAATCAATAAGAAGCAAGTCGAATTAAGGTGTATGTTGATTATTCGGTTTATAAAACATTATAACCAGAACTATAATTGATACAAAATCAAAACAATTATGAATCATATAAAGGTTTACTTTGAGTATTTGTTTAGTAAAATACTATCCTCATAACGTTGATTTGTTGTACGAGGGTATCTAACTGTATAAGGATGTTATATCTAGATTTTCTTCTTGAAATTGCTTTTATAGTGTCAGTGGAAAAAAATTTAAACATAAATAATAGTAGATATTTTGAAGTAGATGATCCACATTATCCCTCAAAAATTTCGTTGCTCAAGTTTGTTAAAGAGTTTGGTAAGGATTATAATAGAAGATTATTCATGAAAAATATATGAGAATCTAATATATTTTAATATGTGTGCGCAACATACCGATTAATAAAAAGCAAGATATTAATAAAACTGTCGGTACTAATGGAGTTATTTTATTCAATTGCATTTAAAACACTCTTTTGAAAAACATCTCAAAATTTAAGTTAAATTTCTATTCTAATGTTTATAAAAACTGATGAGCTATTTTAGACCTTCTGACATTCATTAAGGGAAATAAAGCAATGAGTTCAAACAGGTTCTTGACATACGGACTTTTTAAAAGTTGGTACGTTACTGAATCAGGCCTTAAAGCCCAGCAAAAAACATTCAGTTGATTGCGTTTCCAGATTCAAGGTATAAAAAGCATGAAAACCTAAGAAATATAATGTGTACTACGTTTTCAGGATGGCAACTTGCATTCAGTTGATAAATTGGTACTAAGCTAAATAAATTGATATATTGAGCAGTAAAATGTTTTCGATTGCCTTTTGAATAAGTGGACAAAGCTGCATTAACGTCCTAGAGCCACGATGACTATTGCTTCAAAAATGCTTTTTCTAACTTAAACTAGTGGGTCATTACAGCTATGCTGCATATTAGTGCCACTAAAATGTATTTTAAATTTTTATTTTTAGAAAAGGTTCCATATAATAAGCCCTCCACTCATTTTTTTTTTTAATAAAAGTTTACTCGTAAAAGGCCATAAACATTTCTTTGATATATAATTTTTGGTAGAATATTTAAATAAAACTGGAGAACTGAAACTGAGAATTTAAAATTACCCCCATCCAGATCTGCCACCAGCCCACAAGTAACAATTATTGAGCTTATATTATTTTTAACAACGAAAAATATTTTATTGACAATTATTACAGCTATACGCAAATCATGGTTTAAAAGGAGATGTAAACAGAGAATTATTGTCCAGATGAAACACTACCCACACATAATTAACAGATGGAAAAATTTACTAGGGAAAATTTAAAACTTGCAGATGAGTGGGACGGGTCGAGACCGATTGATATACTACTAGGAGCTGAGTGGTTCCCTCTGGATGTAACGGGATGGACGGTACATGGGCCTCCCAAACACCGTCCGCCATTGAAACCATCTGGGGCTACTGCCTACTAGGGAAGTCACGGGATTGGCAAGTGAATCAAACATTTTTTGTACTGTGACGGAACTTAAACTTGATTATTTGCTTCGCCAGTTTTGGTCGGTAGAAGAACCGCCAGATGTGACTCAACGGTCTCCCACTGATAGGAATGCGAGGAGCATTATCGCTCTACGGTGAAGAGATGTCAGTCGGGGCGATATGAAGTTGAACTGCCATTCCTAAGTGATCGGAAGGTCCTGAGGGACACGCGACAAGCAGCTCTAAGACGATTTTTGTTGCTTGAGAGAAGTCTAGAGAAAGCACCAGCGTTAAAACAGAAATATGTGGCTTTTATGAGGGATTACCTGCAACAGGATCAAATGCTACTAGCCTCGACTCCGGCAGAGGAAGAACACTACTACATTCCTCACCCCAGCATACTTCGGCAAGGTGAAGAGGGGGAGATAACCAAATTTCGAGTTGTTTTTGATGCATCGATGAAATCAACAATAGGTGGCCTTAAATCAAGTTTTGCACAGTGGTCCCTCATTGCAGAAGGAAATTGTGAATATATTGCTAATATTTCGTGTACATGAAGTGGTGCTTATTACCGATATCAGGCAAATGTACCGCAACATACTTGTCAGCAAGGAACATCACCGATACCAAAGAATATTTTGGAGAGAGAATCCAAAGGACACCTTATGGGAACTCTCCCTAGCCACTGTGACATATGGGGTTTCAGCTGCTCCCTTTTTGGCGTTGCGTACCTTCCATCAGCTTGTGGAGGATGAAGGAGCGGCATTTCCGGCTGCTTCTGCTGCATTGCAGACAGCAAACTACATGGATAATGTGGTGACGTCAATCAAGTCCCTATAATCGGCAAAGCGCTTGCCGCAAGAACTGATCGTGATGCTAGGTAAGGCCAGCTTCCAGTTAAGAAAATGGATTAGTAATGGCAAGAACTGCTGGCGGAACTACCCCCAGAGCACTGTGCTATATCAAGTGAGATATTCTCTTTTATGAGTGAGCTGGAGAGTTCCATCAAAATTTTGGGTTTCCTATGGAATCCAGTTCATGGCCAGTTTTCGTACCAAGTACAGCCGACGTCCAGAAAAGCGACTAAACGTGTAATTCTCTCTATGGTTGCATGGCTGTACGACCCCTTGGAATAGCTGGCCGCTGTAATCTTTGTTAGTAAATACCTGAAACAGCATCTGTGGCAATCTGGAATGGAGTGGGATTATCCGGCATCGGTTTAAGTGCAGGAAAAGTGGTGCAGATTTTGGGAGGAGCTACCTCTGTTAGCAGAGCTTAAGATCCTAAGGTGGCTGCGAATTGAAGAAAAGGCAAGTTTGCAGCTTCACGGCTTCTCGGACAGTTCAAAAACGCGGGTATGCTGGGGTTGTATATTTGAGGGTTGAAGGTGAGGATGGGAATGTTACGGTTTGGTTCCTGTTTGCACGAGCTAAGGTAGCTCCATTGAAAACGATAACATTGCCCCGATTAGAGCTTTGTGCTGCAGTACTGGTTTCAAAGCTCCTCAAATATGTCAGTCAATCCCTTTCTAATGAGGTTGCCATTGATTCTGTCACTGTATGGACTGATTCTAGTGTAGCGTTGAGTTGGATAAAATCGTCACCTCATCGTTGGAGTACGTTTGTTGCCAACAGGGTGAGTCATATACATGAGTGCTATCCCCAGATTAATTTAGGCACGCCCCAACCGATACTAACCCTGTGGACTGCGCCAGCAGGGTCTTATTCACTAGTGAACTTCTGGACCATTCCTTATGGTGGAATGGACCAACATGGTTGAGTAAAACTGAGGAATGCAGTGACGGAAGAAGCAAAGGCAATGGCACTGAACGTTACAGTGGACGCCAATGAGAGTCCTACCCAATGTATGAATCGCTTTTCCAGACTGTCAACATTAAAGAGAGCTACCGTCCTTATTTTACGATGGCTAGATAGAATAAGAACTAAAGTTCCAAATACATGTGACCTTACTGCAGAAGAATTATCAGCCGCCATGATTCGGCTGGTGAAACTGGTACAGCGTCAGGAGTTTTCCGAGGAAATAGCTCGATTGGATGCAAAGAAGCCATGCCGTAAGAAAATTGGCAGGTTGAATCCCTTCATGGATGGTGAAGGTTTCCTAGGTGGGTGGACGGTTGTTCCACGCCAAGTTACCCTTTGCGCAAAGGCACCCCCTCTTGATGCCTCGCAATCACCACCTTACCAATTTAATTATTTATAAGTTCCACCAGAAAAACCAACATCCAGGCCCACAGAAACTCCATTGCATGCCCAGGAAGCAATTTTGGATTATGGTGGGCAGAGATGCAGTTCGTAGACGGGTGGGCCGATGTATCCCGTACTTTAAGACACGTCCATTATCCACACCTCCATTGATGGGAGAGCTCCCCATAGCAATATTGGAGTAGGTGAAAGCATTCTACACAACTGGGTTGATTACGGGTGTCTATATACGATTACGTTGTGTTGCATTAGAAAGGCTAAGACAACAAAGGCATACATCTGCCTGTTTGTGTGCATGTCCACTCGTGCAGTTCACATGGAATTGGCGTCAGAATTGACTACGGAAGCATTCTTAGCTGCTTTTCGCCAGTTTCTGGCTCGCCGTGGATCAGTGCATGAGATGTTTAGTGACCACGGAACCAATTTTGTTGGCACTAAAAGGGTGCTAGGAGAATGTAAGGAACTAGCCGCCCATGAAGACCACAACGCTGCGGTAGGACGAGAGATGTCTAAACGGGGCATATCGTAGCACTTGATTCCACCGGCCAGCCCTCACATGGGAAGGATGTGGGAGGCCGCTATAAGATCAACAAAGAAGCTCTTGTCAGCTTCTATCGGAGAGCAAATCCTAACTTTGAGGAATTCACAATGGTGTTGGCACAGATTGGGGCCACCCTCAATTCAAGACCGCTCACTCCAATGAGCTCTGATCCAAATAACTTAGAAGCTTTAACACTAGGACACTTCCTGATGATGGAAGCCCCGTTTGCAATTCAAGAGCCTCAGCTGCCTGACAACATTTTAAACTTACGTGACTGGTGTAAATTAGTGCAGCAGATCATGCAAACATTCTGGCGCAGATGGCGAAATAAAATCTTAGTGGCCTTCAACAGCACCCAAAATGGTCTAATCAAACGGCTAATATAGCAGTCGTCGATCATAAAAGACGACAACGTGCCTACCTTACAATGGAGGACTGGTCGAGTCTCGGCGTACACCTATTCGACAAACTGTATATATTGTATACTATTAGACTATTAAGGGTTGTTGATAGCATACTAGAGGTTGTAGCTTCGTTTCTATTTCCTAATTACTTTTCAATAGTGTATTTTCTTTAGCTTAGAGTAGGACCCTTTTTTCTGGAAGATTAGTAATTTGTTCCCACGAAGGTTTCGTTTGATATGAGTTATTTAATATATAAGGTAGACTGGAGATTTGGTCCTTTCGTTCTGGTTGGAAATGCCACAATGACTTTAACATACACTGCGGTTAAGATAACCGACGCGCGTGGGAATGTGTTGAAAACGCCAGCGTGTTTCAAGGCTGGCAGTAATGTTCATACTCTCCAAAAGTGTTTGCTGATAGAGTGCCCTTGGTGGTGAACGCCACAAACAAGAGTAGGCCACCAGTTGTGGAGAGTTGAGACGTCCTGGCCTGTGAAAGACACTGTGACTAGATAAGAGCATAAAGTAAGATGGTCCGCGCAATTAATTTAGTTTTGTCAACGAGTTTCGTGGTGTTTTGGTGCTAGTTTACACCCTTTCAAAGATAAAATGCAGTCTACAAAGTTTTGTCGAAGTGGAAATCACGTTAACGATTCTGAGAGGCCAGTAAAGTTTGTGGTTTCAACAATATCAAAGTGTGTTTTATCGACACGTACGGGTTCATGAATGCTAGTTTGGATCGGTTAGAAAATAGCTTGCCTAGAGATCAATTTGAAGACATAGAAATACATTTTACAAAAGTTAAGTTATATTTGGTTGTAAAGAAAGATTTTATCATAGACATTTTAGATAGTTTTAAAAAAGATAAATTGGAGAGAATACCACCAAAAGTCTTACTCTACAATATACTATATGATTAGAATATTACAGACCAAGAGAGAGCTTAAAATTAATAACTCTGGAATGTTCAGTGATTTATACTTGAATGTTGATTTTTTTTTAGAACTTCCATGACAAAGGTTTGAATACATATACATATACATTGGAAGCAGCGTACGACTTTACCTACAAGATCTGCGTTTAGTGTTGCCTTAGAACAAACTTCTATAAAATTAAATCTGATATGAGTAATAAATGACAAAGATATGTATCTAAAATTTGAAAATGCTGTTCGAGGTGATATTAGCCAAGTAGTATGTAGACACAGCAAAGCGAACAACAAATACCTATCCGATTTTGATCTTGATAAACAAATAGCTTCTATACAGTATATTGATTCAAATAATTTATATGGCTAGTCAATATCTCGATTTTTTCCACTGGTTAGATTCGAATGGGTTGACGAAAGTGATTTTTAGTTTGAAAGTGTCAATCAAAATTGATCTGTTGGCTACTTAGTTGAAGTAAGAATTCACCATCCCTAATCATTACATGAGACTCATAATGATTTAACTTTGCTACCCACCCAGCAGGCTTAACATATCCTAAATTGATAACAACTCTAGAAGATAGAGAAAAATACATTATTTATATTGTTAATTTTGAACAAGACATTTAACTAGCGTTGACGATTAAGACAATTATTATTAGGTTATACAGTATAATCAATCTCCTTAGCTACGACAATATATTGACTTGCTTGGAGACTGAAAAGAGAAACACGCTAACACCAATTTTGAGAAACTCTTTTATAAATACATTAACAATATTTTGTTTGGTAAAACCTTGGTGTTTGTAAGATAATAAATATGGGAATAGTAACGAATTAAAAGCTATTTAAAAATTCCATTGCCACGCCTATTATAAAAGAAAATCTAGTCGCTGCACTTTAAATAAATATAATATTTGTGTTGATAAGCATTTATAAGTTGGTATGGCTAACTTGGATTTGTCATATAAGTTCATGCACAACTTTCCTTATTAAAGCATTCAATCCATGTGCAATGAAGGAGCAATGCTTTAGTACATATATATAGATTCCTTTAATAAACAATCCATACAGAAGTGTTTTAACATGAGCTAAATTCTTTTCAACAGCACACACATCTGAATATCCTAGAGATCACACTTGCTCAGCATTCAAAATAAAAAAGTGGTAGGAAAATTTAAATATGAAACAAATTGACCACCAATATTTGAGTTTGTAGGCCTATTCTAAAATATGTACACATATAAATTTAGCGGTGTTAATAAATAGAAAATCAAGAGCATTAAAAAGCTGTGGTCACCAATAAAATTCCATTTAAGGCTTATATTAGATCCTTATTTGAGATTATAATTCTTATAACACAACACATGCAATTAAATAAGAATAGCATAATGTGTACATTTCTTAACTAAATCTTTTTCTCCCCACAATGAAAAAATGTAAGTATTGGATTATGCAGTATTTACCCTACCCTATGGCCACAATACTATTGGTCAACCCAACCACAATTGGGTTAAGTTTTTAATGAGTTGTGAGAAATTAACCTTTCTGTATCAGCCTCGCAATACCTTGCAATACTTATGTGTCTCTGGCATCCAGTAAAATGATGTAAACCAAAAGTAATCAATCCTTAGTGCCTCAATACTTAGGTGTCCATGACATGAAGTAAAATTCTGTGAACCACGAGTAATTAGTTTTCAATCCCCTCTTCATTTTAAACGATTGTATAATTTATATTCCCCAAGAGAGCAAAGATATTCTTTAGATCATAGGTGATGTATTATCATGTTTTGTAAATCATTAATGTGATCTGAATTGAGAAAAATAGACACTAGATTTTCATGTGGTGGATACCACCAATGTTCCAATATACTCGTATGTAATCATGTGGGTTAAAAAATATATATATTATAATTTTCTGCAAAATGACATTAATATATGACTTATCTGATTGAAGACTATTCATTTTACCATGATAATAAATCACCTCATTTATTCAAAGTGTTTCATAAAATGATAAAAATATTTATCAAGCTTGTAGATTGTTTTGTGTTTTGTAATTGTTCAAATCATGTTATAATGGTAATATACTTTGCTGACAAAAATGTGTAGAATGCTATTTTCAAATCAATCAATGATTTTTCTCTATATAATAATATAATAGCGCTTTTTAATATAATATATAAGTGAAATTGTAGTTTAATAGTATATTAATAGTTTAATCTTGTATATTATAAGTGTTTTCATATTAACAAATATTTATAAATCTTTAAAAATATTAAGTGTTCTTTAGTTGCTTAAATTGTGTTATACTGTTAATACATGTTAGTTGATAAAATTGTTTTAATTTTTTTTAAATCAAGTGAGGATTTATCTTGAAATACTATTTTTCACATTGATTGTGTATATATATATATATATAAGTGTAAATTTAAGTTAATATAATTGTAATATTTTAATCTCATCTATTCAGAGAGTTATTTAAGTTAAACGCTAGGAAGCGTACATTACATTAATTACAGTTCTGTTTATTTAAGATTTAGTTGATTAAATTGTCTTATTATAAAATAAAATTAATAAATATAACAATATTCTCTTATGCAAAGCCTCCAAATCTGATCTTAAAATTAATGGAAACATTATTAATAATATTCTCTTATTATCAAATTAATTTGCAAAAGTTCAGCTCAGTGTATGACTCCGCAGTACCATTTAAGCTGTGTTCTACTATTGAAAGTAATGTGTCCTTGTATTCTAGCAACATTACTTTTTCGGCTGTATATTTTGATTTAAAAAAAATAAGTTCATCTGGGTGTGATGGGGTGCATGGAATACCATGTTTAATCGATAAAGTTTGTGCTAATATCTTCAATACATTGTAAGCATATAATTTTGACCTTAATTTGTTCAGTAAAATGTTTGCTGGAACATGGAAAAACTTGTTCTTATATTATATATAAAAATTGTGTTAATCCCAATGTTGGTAAATTATGGGCCTATTTCTCACCAATTACTTTGTCCATAGTATTTTATTTTTAAACATATTACATTGCCATATGTTTGACTAACTGAAAAACCGACTATCTGAAAATCAACATGAGTTAGTAAACAATAAATATACTATAACTAAATTAGTAGAATTTCTGGAACATGTTGCCCATCATGTTTCTACACAAGATCAGATAGATACAATTTATTTTACTCAAAATAAAGCTTTTTATTTGCATTAAGACAGTATTATTCTCTAAAAACCTAGTTATTTTGGTCCAATATCTTATGTAGATTGGTTTAGAAGGTACCTTAAAAATAAATCTTTTACCTTCAAAATTGATTCCAGCACCTTCAACTATCTTTTAGTCCCTTGATTAGTCGGAAAGCTCCGTTATGCATTGCCTCTTATGGGAAATGGCTGATGAGACATAAGCTCTTATGTGTCTTAGAATGCCCCTTTTATACATACTCACACTTAAAGACTTCTTGTATAATGAAATGCCATTTTTATAATACAGGTAAGGTGGTCGATAAAGCCGGACAATGTTCAATTATGGAGCTGATTAAGGTTATATGCAGGTTAGTTGATTTGTCCTCCACCAAGGTAATTAATTATTAGCAGTTAGTTTGCACGCCGCCAAGGTGATCAACGGCCGTGACGTTGGCAGAACTAGTACTTTAATGTTATTAGTGTTCGTGGGGTTGGTAGCACTGACCTTTGCCATGGTAACCATGATATAAACAATTCTATTGTAATTAGTAGTTCATTGTCACCGCCATATTTATAGCACAGATACCTCCATTATTATCTACTCCAATTTACTGATTATTTCTGCATCACTGCTCATATTCCCTTTCTCATTCAAAGCTGGTATTGAGAATGCTCCAGTTTACCAGATTCAGGAAATTGTATATCTTTTCCAGGTAGTCACGCCCTTCGATGGGGCATATCAACTCCAATGGTTGTTACAAACTACTCGTATCTTCTCATTGGCTACTGGTCATGTCCGGATTGTGACTATAATAAGATTGTTTACTTATACAGTCATGCACGTATGGCTGTATGCTTCAACATTCGAAGCAGATTGGTTTTTTTTACATTCCGGCTAGTTCTCGCAGGGCTTCATACTCTCTCTTGCACGCAAATCCTGGAACATTTCTTTATATTAAACCACTGAATTTAACTATTTAGAGTTGAAGATATTTGAGTTTGGTACCTTATGTTTACACTTTATAGCGTTAAGATACATTAATTCATGGAGTAGTTTAAATTTTATGGTGGATAGTTTACTGAACAATCATGTATATTCATACAGCAAGTCAGAATGTTGAATTTTATTCCAACAGACCCACAAGCTGAGAGGTTCAGTGGTGGGATAATAGCGCACTTTAATACATAAAGGTCCAAATATAAATTTTCAGTGCTTTACGTTTAGTCCGTGTTCTCACTGGGTTAGGTTTATTACGTAAAATCTTGAGGGCGTTTACCCACATTTGCGTAGAGAGGTAGATGAGGTAGCTAGAATTCATAGGAAATTTACCCACATTTGCGTATTGAGAATGTATTTTCCTCCCCTCTTAACACTAACGTGGGTGCATCTGTCCCGGTCAATATAAGGAAATGGTTTTAGTTGGTGACTTGCACTCCAGATAAATACGTCACGATCGTGTGTTGAGTTTTAATATTGACTGAATTCAATGAGAAACAGAATTTACCTACTCTAAGGAGGACATATACCATTTTATGAAATTAACTGAAATGTTCTAGTCTACATTAATAATTGTTAAATTATCTTACAAATAACTGAACAATGTTATGAAGAATACTTTACATTACAGCATGTATTCATACGGCTAGTCAGAATGTTTAAGTCTAATCCAACAATCCCACAGCATGAGAAGTACAGTGGACACCTATCACTTTTATCCGAAGCTCATAATTCGACAGCTAGAAAAGCTACTTATTTATACGTCAATTCATGTTATTTACAGATATCACATTTTTGGAAACCCTTCCAACAGGATCGATAGGTTATTAAATAGTAGGAGAATGGAGTTCAAATACCAGCCAGGTCTACTAGGGATAGTTTCTCTAATCCTCCTCCACGCAAATGTGGGTACATTTCCTCAATCTTTATCACGTAGTAAGACGCAGTGTGTGTATAACAATACATTACTTTGTGTCCCACACACTAAACATATTGCTTAGTGTTTCTGGGACGTATTTAGTTTAAAAAAACATGACTATGTGAAAAAATAGATAGTTCTAGTTTCCTTTAGGGTATATCTCTGAGCTCAGTTGGTCAGTAAGCCGAGAATAGTGGTAATTGTAACATGGGATTATTCCTATCTCTAGAAGCTCATTAGTCGGATAAAGCATTCCTGTTAATTCAATTTAAGATCAATACAGTAGACACTATTGTAGTAACTCTTATATAGAATACCGCCCTACTTTGGAACGTTCTGAGTTTGTCGAGTCATGGAAGCGCAAGTTCTGTCGTGGAAAAACACTACATTCATTACAGATCTATATTATAAATAAACGTCACACATTTTGCGAGTGACGCCGATAATACCATGGTGGGAAACGGATCCCCCCCCCCCCTTCTAAGTTCCATTCATTGGTCACAGAGATGCTCTGCCAGAAAAGTGAAAGAGAGTCCGTTAGGCATTTGACGAACAGAACAAGTACTAGCAACACCTTTCTTGTCGACCCACGACTTTTGAAATTAAAAGAATACAACAAACAAATTAAAATGGGGTCAAACACAGGCCGGTAAATGTAAACTGACTTAATGGTAGAATGCCTGACCTATTGGAGAGGAGATGAGAACATGATCCCATACCTCCTCAATGGTCTAATGGGGCAAAAAGAAGTGAAGGGGGAGGGAAGAAAATATACCATCATTGATTTATTTTCTTCAAACAATATGTTAAAAAAATATCTTTTTTCAACCAGAATATAAAAAATAGGTCAAACGATGGAACGGGGAGATATTTCAGAATCTAAGGGGAAGTGGGTGTGTTTATTCGTCATGGGAAAAAGGTCTCTCAGAAGGCCATGTCAAAAGTACAGCAATCCCCAATGAAGCCCACCCTAGCGTTTCCCAATTACTTCTACTTTGGATAGTAGCGGGTGTGCTAGGAAAAATTTTCCCCGTACATCCGAAGGTAACCAAGAATAAACACTGCCAAGTCCAGAGTTTGATATTTTAGCTATATTATTGAAATCACAGAATTCCGTAAGATTGTCTCATTTCATCTACAGTTTTAGTCGTAGCTCATTTCTCTGAGGTAGTCTCACCTGCTAATAACATCATTTGTTTCACGCTTTGGCTTAATCAAGCCTTAGTGCTTGAGAAGCTTTCCTGCCATTGAGACGACCAATTCTTCAACAACACCAGACATTTGTTTAATATCATGTCAAGATCCTTCTGAACAATCCCTTTCCATCTGCCTTTTCACACCTTCAGCTAAAACTGTTCTTGTGATTCTCCCTCAGCAGAAGCAGTCCTGAAATCTGCAAAACAACCAACATGATGGTGTGCGCAGGGGTGCATCTCCGAGGGGGGAGCCGGGGCGCAAGCCTCCTCAAGAAATTAAACCAATTAATCAATGGTAAAGTAATTACTAGTTTTATTTTCACATAGTATTATCCTACTAACCAGATTTAATTTGAAAAATTGTAATTGGTAATAACATTAAATGATTAATGCATGGTAATTATTACAAATACTTAATACAAAAAGCGCATTATTTATTAAATGGTGAAAATAGGCATTAATGAAATTAGTGCACCTTTGAGTTCTTACCTACCTGAGAGCCACACTATGTGGCAGAACCTTATTCTGTTTGCGCCATTCAAGAAGAAAGAGGATTAATAATTATTAAATGCTCAGCAATGTCAAAGTTAGTGTCGTAGAACAATTAAATTGAGTTCAGAAGAATATTGATGTGGACAAGATTCAGGCTAAAGGAACATATCTCTCTCTCTCTGTCTCTGTATATATTTAATATAATATATTATTATATATATATATATATTATTCTTTAATTGATGAGTATAATCCTAAGGTGCACTGTCTATTAAGATAAAACCTATCTATATTAAGGATGATAGTTCTCTACACATTATTTATAAATTCCAAAGAGGTTAACCCAGTACCAAAAAATGTTCTAACAGGGAGTCTCGAACAGAAATATTTATCGGTTTTGGTTTCAGTTTCTATTCTCCAGAAAAATATCTAAAGGTTTCGGTTCCAGTTCTTTTCGGTTCTGATATTATTCCGGTTCTTTAATTTTTTTAAAAAAGCACAGTGTCTTTCTATCCATTCAGGTTACGTTAATGTGCTAATTTCGATAGTGACTTTTTAATGAATGAGGAAGGATATATTTTTATATTTAGAGGAAGTATATCCTTATTTTCGTGGAAGAAGAGATGAAAAACACCTTGGACATAGCACTCTGGATCAAAAGTATTGCTAGATATAAAAAATGATAATTTATCTTAAAAACAATAGTGCATCATTCTAATTCGAATCTTGATCTCTCATTGTCAATCTCATAGTCAAAAAACTTCCGAACTGAGTTTTCTTTAGAGTGCTCCATCAATAATATTATTTAAAGTTTAAACCACTTACTAACAAACAAAAATAATCACCTAATCACTGTACACAAGAAACACATTCACTGAGCTACTTGCTAACTTAAACTTGAGTAAAAGAATTTAAAGTTTGCATTTTGCCACCCTCCATCTCCCCAGATGGATGTTATAAATAGTTTTAGAAGTTAGGTGTGCGTATCTATTTGGATACTGATATATATATATATTATATATATTATATATATATATTTATATATATATTTTTAAGTAGCACGTCCTTTATGCTCTTCATTTAAAATACATAAAACGGAAGTAGAAAAAGACAGCTTGTGTTTATTAGGAAAAAAACTCCTTCTAACAAAATATTCACAGCTCCCACTAACACGAACCAAAAAGGTAGACATTTTCTCCTCCTTCTTACGGTTTAGTTCACAATATGAATGGGGCTAGTATCGATAATCGCTTAGTTATTCCTGGCATTGTTTCTTGAATACTTTGTGAGTCTCTATCGAGGAAAAATTACCTCGTCAAATTTTGAATAATTTAGTTCCTAAATGGAAACTGCCTTAAATTCACATTTCCAATTTTAACACATTTTGATTTACTCTTAACTGTAAATTGGGACCTGGTACATTGGACGATTCGAAAATATTAAGTATATGGGTTTCCAATATGTGAAATTACAAACTCTCACAACATAATTCAAACTAACTCACTTGTGATGTGAGGAAAAATAACAAATCTTTAGTGTCACGTGGTTGTCGAGAACGAAATAGGTTTGGCATGACAAATAGGATTCTGTGAAAACTTGAAAAGTAGAGACTGTGAGAACTAGACAAGTAGAGACTGTGAGAACTAGACAAATAGAGACTGTGAGAACTATGACAAATAGAGACTGTGAGAACTGACAAATAGAGACTGTGAGAACTTGACAAGTAGAGACTGTAGAACTAGACAAATAGAGACTGTGAGAACTAGACAAGTAGAGACTGTGAGAACTTGACAAGTAGAGACTGTGAGAACTAGACAAATAGAGACTGTGAGAACTAGATAAGTAGAACTGTGAGAACTAGACAAGTAGAGACTGTGAGAACTAGACAAATAGAGACTGTGAGAACTAGACAAGTAGAGACTGTGAGAACTAGACAAGTAGAGACTTTGAGAGCTAGACAAGTAGAGAATGTGAGAACTAGACAAGTAGAGACTATGAGAACTCGACAAGTAAATACTGTCAGGACTTTAGCTGTATCCCATGTTCTGTTTATATTTGGGGTTTTAAGCTGTATTAAACACACGTAATCATTGAAAGTCATACACATTACCTTAAATAATAAATCACACACATTATACTTCTTTTGCCGTGAAAGGTAGTACGATTACCTTAGCGAGTTCTGCTATGGTGACTGCATGGTCTAAAACGCTAATTTCGCAATAGTCTAGACCTCCAATGACGGGGTAATCATAGCTCAATTCCATCCGGGTGTATTGAGGTGTTTTTTTCTGACATGGATTACTTATATTTCTTCACGCCAAATTAGTTACTTTCCTCTAAATTATTCATCAGTACACAGCACTAATCCATTAGCGTATTACCTATACCTAATCGTACAGCCCGAATGGATAATAAGAAGCGTTGCTATAAAGAACTAGTTTACTTGCACCTTCGAAAAAAAAAAATTATTGTACTAAATAAATATTAAAGAAAGTAGATCTGTAATATGAGAAGTTAACAAATCACCGCTTCATGAAACCATCAATGTAAGAAATAGCCCATGAGATGTTCGATGAACTTGTTGTCCTGTTCCATGTGTCAATGTGCTTACTTTCCTGTTCCACGTGGTGATGTGCTTACTTTCATATTACACGTGGTGATGTGCTTACTTTCATGTTACACGTGGTGATGTGCTTACTTTCATGTTACACGTGGCAATGTGCTTACTTTCATGTTACACGTGGTGATGTGCTTGCTATCCTGTTCCACATGGCGATGTGCTTGCTGTCCTGTTCCAAGGGGCAATGTGCTTACTTTCATGTTCCACGTGGCAATGTGCTTACTTTCATGTTACACGTGGCGATGTGCTTGCTATCCTGTTCCACATGGCGATGTGCTTGATATCGTGTTCCACGTGGCGATGTGCTTGCTATCCTGTTCCACGTGGCGATGTGCTTGCTATCCTGTTCCACGTGGCGATGTGCTTGCTATCCTTTCCACATGGTGATGTGCTTGCTGTTCTGTTTAACGTGGTAATGTGCTTGCTCTCCTGTTTCACATGGTGATTGGCTTGCTGTCCTGTTCCGCATGGCGATGTGCTTGGTGCACTAAAAACAAGTTTCTTCTTAAAATAATGACGAGAAAACTCTGCACATTGAGATATGTGATCTCTTTAATATTACAAAGGTAATTTGATACTATTGGAACGTTTGAGAAAATTTCATCTTAATATCAATTAGTTTTACTCCATACCAAATTAATATGAACATTGTTAGAAATAGACAACCGCCTATGCAATCTCTTTAACACCTATTAGTAACAATAAAACATATTATAATCATTTTTATCAATGAAAAAGAACAATTTATAATTTTATAAATGTTTTATTTTATTTGATTTAGTTCTGTTGCGTCTAAAATATCGAGAGGTGAACCAATGTTTGTTCCCGATAAAATCTAACCTTCGCCAATCTGTTCTTATATAACTCGTAATATTTCACCCAATCTCAATAAATAATGCGCAGGCGATGTTGGCTTGAAACAATCGAAATATTTGCCCCTTTGCCTTATTTGCGTTAGCTACAGTTCATATGACCTTTCTAAGAAGTAGAGTTCGTTACATTCAACATTGCATTAATTTCATTACGATTTTAGCGGCACAACCATCAAGAAACACAGCTGTTCGGAAAAATTAAATGCTAATAGCTAGGTAAATATTGTAACACAATATTCAAGTCTATTCAATATTAATTGTTTTATTTAATTTATCACTATTGTATGTCCTGCTGGCGAATTCTGGAACTAATAACTTTGGTATTGAAAGTATAAAGCATTACTTTTCTCTATGTCAACGTCATTAATGTTGCGAATCCAATATTAATTTTCAACAGTTATGTTTTAAATATACGTCCGTAACTGCCTGCATTCAAACTCTGATACTCTGTTTCGAAGTCAACTTGATTTGGTCCTTGTTTGAAACAACTAGTTCTTCTAGCAGACGATGCACCTACACTACCATCTAGCGGCATGACTGTGAACCAATCTAATTAACAAAGGACTGACGATTCTTGACCGTCTCATACAGCGCCTGTTTAGAACGAACTTTAGTTTTTATATGGATTTTCAACACGGTTTTCTACTCCACCATCTACTCTGCATTGTCTTTGGTTATTTTCTGTATGCTTCTTGCACCTGGGGTGTTCCATTTCTCCACATAACTGAAATACTTGCTCATTATAATTTTAACTTTCTCTATAAACTACACTTGTATTTATTAATTTTATTTTTTTTCTTCTATTGTTGAGACGACAATACTTTGACCCCTCGAGGTTACTGCTGAAGGTTAGACAACATTCTAATTATGAAATACCTCTAGAAGCTCTCTAAACTGCTTTTTATGGTAACACAGCCCCATTTGTACTTGTATCTTAATTTTTATATTGTTTGAATATTAAATAAAGCCATATATGTTTTGTTCATAAAATTTCACGGGGGGCTGAATCATCAAACCCCCCTACCCGACTACGGCCTTGGGAAATTGTTTAAGGTTTTAAGGCCAATTATGCCTTAACCTCACTGTATTAGCGTTTGAGATCACTAAACCTCACCTTATACCGGTAAACCAGACTCCCAAAGAAAATAAAAGTGAAATCTAAAGTATATAATATTCTTTTCTTACAAAAAGTGACGCCACTACAACTTCAATTTACTTATCCAAGTAAGAACTTTCTATGACTTCTCCAGAGGACCTTTAAAGCCAATTTATATGTAACAATTTATGGATACAATTATTCTTATATTTGAAGTAAATTGGCAAACTATTTAGACTGACTAGTTTTAAAACTTAAGATATTAAGCTATTTTGGTTAAATTTTAAAATTATATTATATTATTTGTTTTGGCTATCAAATTAACTCAGAATCTTGTAAGAACCGCCAGTGACTAATTTCATATATATATAAAGCAAGTCTTACCTTCAGGCTCTTATGCCTCATTGTAGAACTGTAATATATTTGAACGTCCAGGTGGGATAGCATCATTTTTTTCTTATTAAATTAACATAATAGTAGTTTATCTACTTTATTATTCACTGTGCACACTGTAGAGTTCTACCTATAGGCCTCTCAAAAACGAAACCCCCCTCCCTCCCTCCCCCCAGCTCTCCATTTGTTGCACTTTACTACTCAAGTAAGAATTGAGTTATTGTTTTTAGCCAAAGATAAATACTTTAGCTACTGTTATGAAAGTGTGTGATGGAAAGAGTTTGAGAGAGATGTGAGAGAGTGTGAGAGAGGGTTAGTGTATGTGAGTATGTAAGAGCGAGACTGTATGTGAGAGAGTGTTTGAGAGAGAGTGTGGGAGAGAAAGTATGTTTGAGAAAGAAAGTGTGTGCTAGGAAGAGAGTGTGTGAGAAAAATAGTGCATGAGAGAAAATGTTTGAAAAAGATTGTGAGAGAGATAAAGAGAAATTGTGGGAATTCAAAATTGGAAGAGAGAGAGTGTGTGTGGTGTGTGGGAGAGAGAGAGAAAGAAAGAGATAGAGAGAGAGAAAGAGAGAGAGTGGGAAAAATAATTTGTGTGGACAAATAAATGGGATACCCAAAACAATGCACTTTTTCCTTGTAGCCCCTAATCTTACTACCAGTTCAGTTTAAACGCTTATATACTAACTACTCTAATGATTTTATAAATGAGGAAGGTTATATTTATAGGAAGTGTATCAACATTTGCGTGGAGAGAGATTGCAAAACCATTTTGGAAAACTCACCCTCAGCACACCCGACCAAGATTCAAACTCGATCTTTTGTCATCAGTAGGCCATTCTATTACTAGAGTAGCGTCTTAGTCCATGCGGCCAATAAAGTGGGACAAAAATATTACTTTGAAATATTATCAACATTCACTCAAAATCAGGTGATGGCTAGGAAACACCATTGAGCTTAATGGTATTGTGATACTATTATAAATAATGACCACCAAAAAACATTTAATGGCTATATCAACACGTTTCAAGATCAGTTTTAAACATTTTTGAAATATATAAACTATACCAAAATATTTTTAAGCATAATTGTATATTTTTTAATTCATAATTCATGAACGAATTGAAAAGTAAGAAAACATTTTATTGAATTGAAAATCTACCTGTTTTATTTGCAAGTTTTAGTCAATATTGTTGAATTAAATGCAAATTATCTACAAAAAAATCCAATAACCATAAAAATATTTCCCTAGTCTAGGAAATTAATTCTTCAATCAAAGAATGTGGGAAAGACTATGTACTAAATTGATTATACCAGCTATTATAACGACCATTTTGTGATAATAGGTGAATATTAAAAAAAAGTATCAACAGAAGCCACATTAAATATTTTGAACCTACTATCATTGGTTTATATAAAGTTTAGGCAAAAAGTTTAAGGACACCCTTAAAAGCAATCAATCAATTTCCAGTCTCTATAATTATTTCGTAGTGTTATCTGAAACTGCATCAAAATATAAACTTTTTGATGCAAAAATTATGTATCTCTCCATCGTGATTCAAAATTTTTCTTAAATGTTGTCTTTTAATCTACCGGCGAAAAACATAAGTTTTTAGTAGAAAAAATAAATTAAAAACAACGGGTTGTTATATCTATACATTTTTGCACAGGCCTACTCCTAGCAGAGGGCTTAAAAAAAATTCAAATAATTTTCTTAAAAATTTGTAATGCATTTTACCAACCTTCAAATAATTTTCATAAACAACAAATTTAAACAATTTTTTATTAAAATTCCGTGTGAGATTTAAATTCCTGCCAATGTTCTCTGGGCCACCAGAATAGCAAGCGACGTTTGTATACTCCTGTTGGTGACACTGGATCCATATTCCCGCTTTATTCCCAGATGCTCTGGTAGAAATTTGCTTGTTGGAGGTTAAGTTGAAGTTGTTAAAGTGTGATTTGTGTTAGTGAAAATGGAGAAAAAATCTGTATTATAAGAATTAAAGTTGCAAATTATAGGAATAATGAAGCTGATAAGTCATATAGAAAAATGGGTTGTGCCTTAGGAATATCTACAACATGTGTTGAACAGACTATCAAAGGTTTTAAAGAGATGGAACTGTCAAGGACAAACCTACGGGAAGATCCCCACGAAAAACCTCACCAAGAACAGACAAAAAAACTTTTGCAGTTATGTAGAAAGGGCCGGAATGCAAGCTGATCTGATATTTTGAGATAACTAAAGACTGAAAATGGTTTTAATATCCCAGTGCGTAATGTAAACAACCACTTGACGGAATCTGTTTAGTGATATAGCCAAAAAACGAAGACTTCAGTGGTGTCATGAACTTAAAGGCTGGCTAAAAGAAGAACGGTTTATATTTTCCGATGGGTGTTGATTTGAACTTTTCCCCAGGAGAAAAAATTCGAGTTCGCCGTACCAAGACTGAAAAATTCCTTCCGGCCAGAGGGCTGTCCATCATGCTCTAATTATTTGTGTTTGTATCTCGTGCAAAGGTCCTGGGGAATGCTGCTTTGTCCAGGGAGCAATGAACAGTGAAAAAGACTGTACAACAATGGAAGAGGTCATGTTGCCATCAGCTTACAGACTTCTTGGAGATAACTTCATCTATCAACAAGATAACTCTCCGTGTCATCGATCCAAACACACAAAGTATTGATTTTCTGCTCAAGAAGCTGAATTGTTATCTTTGCCTGCAAGAATGCCCAACTACAATCCGATAGAGAGCCTGTGTATTACAATGGCCTTCAGTCTGGCCAAAATGAAACCGAAAAATGGTGCAGAGCTACATTTTCTATGACCACACTCTGGCAGCATGTTATAGTGGAGAAGTGTCGCAGGTTAATCGACTCCATCCCAGAACATATTAAGATAGATATTAAGACCAAATGAGTTCCAATCGACTACTAAAGTATCAATTCACTTTAATAAAGTGTTCTGTAATTTTATATTAATAAATGACTTGATAGAGTAAAAGATAAATTAACTCTAATATTTATACACTTTTTTCCCTCGTAATTTTTATATTTGTTGCACCGTAAAACTTAAGCAAAAGTTTACTTATTGTTTTTAAGTAAATAATATTTTATTTACAGAACGATTTATTATTCTTAGCCAAGAAGGAATATTTTATTTATAAATGTAAAACTATATTGTTTTTTCCAGCAACAAACTATTAGCATAAAAAAAAAGAAAACCGATAAAAAGTGGACTGTAATCAACATAACAATGTGATAAATGCTTACCTCTACTAAATGAGGTTCCGCAAAAATGGAGGTTTACCTTGTGGGTTGGCATAGGAAGGAATAAGGAACAAGGCGTTAATTCCTCGGAATTTCTCGAACCTTTGTTGTGTTTTTGGATCAAAGAGGCCCCTTTAGGGCCTGAAGCACCGACTCACACGTGAACAATGATTTACAAAGCAAAAGATGCACTCATCATGGCAGACACCCAACGCGTACAGAATCCCACGCCGAACTAACTAAACTAACTAACTAACTAACTAACTAACAAAGGAACAAACGACCTTCCTTTCCCCTTCCTTTCCACTCTCAAAAGAAAAAGGCGGGAGAAACTCAAAAAACGGCGTGAAACAAAGAACAACTAACCCATACAAACCAATAAAAATAGGGAACTATATCAAAATGAACTAGGTTAAACAAACTATTACACAAAAGCTATTTTACCATATTAAATATATACAGTTCAGAGACTGAACATACCGCCAGCCTTGAAATAAGGTATTCCAACCAAGTTATTGAGACGGCAGTGGACAAAGCTTCACCACTGGTCGCTTGTAGGTTCGAGTGGTATGTACCAAGGCCACTCGAACGGCACCGTCCTTGCCGGGGAAGACTTCGTCAATGACTCCAAGTAACCACTTCAATGGAGGAAGGCCATCTTGTTTGATGACCACGACCATTCCAACATGGATTGGAGTTTGGGGGGTGTTCCATTTAGTCTTTTGTTGCAAAGTGTGCAACTATTCTAAGTGCCAACGCTTCCAATAATCTTGCATAAGACGTTGCACCAGCTGCCAACTTGAAAGGCGATTCAAAGGGAGTGTAGCTAAATCGTGAGTTGGAATGGTTTGGAGAGGTGTCAAGGTTAGAAAATGAGATGGTGTCAATGCTGAGATATCATATGGACTTTGAGGTAGTACACAGAGGGGTCTTGAGTTCAAAATAGCTTCTATTTGGGTATAGAGCTCCTCAAAGGTGAGCATTTGTGCACCAACCACTCGTACTAGGTAAGTCTTGACTGAATTCACCCCGGCCCCCCACAGCCCACCAAAATGAGGAGATGAAAGGGGGGGGGGGGTTAAAATGCCATGTGATTCCGTTTTAAGACATCTCATCTGACAGGGTCTGGCGATAAACTCTAGAGTTAAGGAAGGCACACAATTTATCCAATTTTGCTTTCGCACCTACAAAGTTTGTTACACAGTCTGAGTACATTGTTAAACACTCTCCTCTTCTGCAGAGAAAAGCAGAGTGTGCCAAGAAATGTTTCTGTGGACAGGTCCAATGCCAGCTCTTAAGGTAAGGCCTTGGTGACCAGACATACAAACAAACATGTACGCCTTCTTTGATTTAACACCTTGATGTCGACTGAGCGTAATATTAAAAGGACTTGCGTAATCAACACCCACATGGGTGAATGGTTTGGATTCCTGGACTTGGGAAGCTGGTAGGTCACCCATGACTGGAAAGCTGGGCTTAGGGTTGAACTTAAAACAATGATTACGCTGTTGCACTCGTTGGCGAATCACACCTCGACCAGCCAGAATCCAATATTTCTGTCGGAGCAGTGAAAATACAAGATGTGCCCCAGTATGAAGATTGTCCTTGTGACACTGATCTATTACCAAATCAACAAAATGATCCTTTTTTTGGGAGACGTTCAGGATGTTTTTGGTCAAATGTTAGGGTCGTGTTGCGCAGTCGACCTCCTACGTGGATTACACCCTTTTCTACGAAAGGACTGAGTTTTCTTATGCCAGGTGAACAGGTATGGCCAACTCCTAGGGCTTTGAATTCTTTATTAAAGTGCTTATGTTGTAACTGCTTGTACTAGGACTTGAAGAGCCCGATTCAATTCTTTCGAAGTTAATTGCTCCTCTTTAGGTGCAGCCTTTAGATTGATGCAATTCACAAACCGAAGCACATAGGCAGTGACTCTTTGCAGTTTCTTTAGCGAAGACATGCGGGCTATCAAATTAAGCAAGGGTGTATCTTCTTCATGATGAACTAGTATGGCGACTAGCTTTTCTACGGTCACAGCTTCTGGTGTGGACTCTTCAACAAATGGGATTACGGGCCAAACAGATCTGTCACACTGCAGCCAAGCCGGTCCTTTCCACCAAAGATGGTGCTCAACAAGTTGTGAAGGGCTGAGTCACCATGAGGCGCAATCTGATGGATTATCTATTACAGGTACGCGGAACCAATGTTCAGAAGGCAAGTAGTCTTGAATTCTAGACACACGATTGCTAACAAAAGTTTTCCATCTATGTGGTGATGAATGTATCCAGTGAAGTGCCACTGTTGAATCTGACCATGCGTAGATATATGTAAGTGTGACCTTCTACATGAGGCGAAGTTTCCCCACATGAATTAATTTTGCAAGAGAAACGCAGCACATAGTTCCAATCTAGCTATGGCAACTGTTTTCAAGGGGGAAACTTTCGACTTTGCACATAACAAGGTTACTACTATTGATTGCAATGAAGTGACCGCTCGGAGATAGATTACAGCACCATAACCCTTTTCAGAGGCATCTGCAAATACAAGTAAGGTGCATTCAAGGGAGTCACTCGAGGACAAATATCGACGAATTCTGATTGATGAAAGATGGATGAGCTCTTGTTGAAAGGTATTCCATTTTTGGCACAAAGTGGTGGATGGTGCATCATCACAACCAATCTTCAGTCTCCAAAGGGTTTGGATCAACATTTTTGCAAACAGTGTGGCCTAAAGGATCAAAAATTCTAACCACTGTAGAAAGGACAGCTCTTTTTGTGCAGTCACATGGTGTCACATTTACACAACAAGTGAAGACATCCAAGTTCGGTATCCACTGCACGCCTAATCATTTTAGGCCAATGTTAGAAGAGGTATTACCATCAAATTCTTTCACTTGATTTACTTGATGTTCAATAGGAATGGCACGAAGCAGGTCTGAATTGTTACTTGACCACTTGCGCAATTCAAAACCACCACTTAGGAAGAACCTCACTAATTGATGATAAAGGAGTTTTGCTTGGTCAGCGATAGGTGCTCCAGTAACCACATAATCACACACACACACACACACACACACACACACATATATATATAATATATATATATATATATATATCTTTCTCTATAACCTGGGACGTCTATACATTTGTCGTATATCAGCGGTGAGGGCAATGGGATGCAAACGTATGTTTAAAAGTATCTCAAAGATATACATTTGAAGTTTAGGTCCAGTGAGGAGAGCATCATTCAACGAAAGCCCTGAGGTGGACTTGGCACTAGCATCAAAAACCACTCTTAATTTGGTTGTTGTACTCTCAGTCTTCAGGACACAGTGATGTGGAATATAATATGAGAGCTACTTTGAATTAGTGCTAGGGGACAAGGACATGTATTTTTGATCTAAATAATCTTACATGAAGGCATGGTATTCCTTACGCATTTCAGGGTTGCATTCCAACCTTTTCTCAAGTGTATAATATCTCTTTTCTGCTTTGGACTTGGTTTCTCCCAAGTTGCATGGGCCGTGTTAGAATGGCAGTGCAACTGAATATTGACCAGAACTTTCTCTTTTAACACTTTGACGGAATATGTCTTCACAGCGAGTCTCTTCATGACTATAAATAGGTTTTTCTGTAGAAACCTCCTCCAATAACCAAAACTTTTGAAGGACCCTATCTAAATGTGGATCCAGCGAGGCACAAAAGGTTTTGGGTACTTTGGACTGAGTGAGAGACATTTTGTCCATAAGTAGCCATCCAAAACATGAGCTTAGGGCCACAGGAGTGTTTGGCTGACCAAATATTCTCCTCCCATCAACTATGTAGGGATATAATTCCGCCCCCCACTAGACCATCTACTTCACCTGGTTGATAAAAGTGGTCATCTGCAAGAGTCAGACCCTCCAAGTGGGGCTATGTTTTTGGAAGTATTTGGACCGTTGGAAGTTGATCTGTGATCTTGTCAACAATCAAAGCCGAGAAATGAAACCTAGGCTTGCCTAAGAATCTGGGTTGAAGTGTGAACGAAGTAGTGTCATGAATGTGGAGCAGTGATTCCCCGATTCCATTAACCGAGCATCTCAAACGATGACGAGATAAACCTAGCCTTTTAAAACCAGATTTAGTGATGAAGTTTGCCTGGCTAGCTGAGTCTACCAAGAACCTAACCTCTTGTAGGTTTCCCGATGCATCCGTTACGTGTAACAATGCTGTAGATAGCATCACCATGGATTTAAGGGATGTAGAAGCTGCTGACGATACTGTGGAAGCTGTACACGCTGTAGGTCTATAAGCTGCTTCTTCTTCCACATTCGGGGGAGTGACATCAACATTAGGCCTGGCTTTAATTGTGCGGTTTTCAAAATGGAACAATGAGTGATGTTTGAAGTGTCAATGGTGACATATTTGCACTGAGCTACAAGATGCTGCCTTATACGAGCCACTTAAACAATTCAAGCTCAGTTGCTTATGTTTTACAAATTCAAATCTTTCAACATGAGTTAGTTTTAGAAAGGGTTCACACCGATACAAGGTATGGGGTTGTTTGCAATTTACACATAGTCTTGAGCTTCCAGAAGTATTTCCATCTTTTCTTTTGTTTCGATGTTCTTGGGGAGGTAGCTTGGTTCCTGCTGCCCCCTTTGATCCAACTACAAACGAATGAGCCCCAAGTTGGCGACTTCTATCTGTGTAGATGGGTAACTTGCCGTGGCCTATACCGACACCTCAAGGAGTTAGGGCCTCTTCAATCTTGTTAAATTATAACGAACAAGCAATCTATACAGTTTATTTGTAACGAACAAGCAATCTATACTACTCGTACAATAGACAACTTAAGTGTACGTGTGTGGCAACATTCATTTGACTACTAACTCTCCTCAATCCCACACACACAAAACAGTATTACTTTCACTGCGCACACACACCTGCGCATCACATGTCATTAGTCATTACATATACATTTGCCGAAAAGATAAATTTACCTATATTTTAACACGCCTCCTTAAATTTATATTACGGTCCAACCTTAATCATAAACCAATTATTATCACATTCATTTCATGTCTGAATTTTTCAAACTTATTTTGACCTAATAGCTTGGTAAAAATATTAGCCACATTTTCATCAGAATCTATTTTGACAATATCTATTTCTCCTCTCTCATAACTCTCTCATTTACAAAATGATAATGTGTCTCTATATACTTCGAATTTTTTGTAAAATTGCCATACTTAGCTATACTTAGTGCACCAGAATTATCTTCATACATTTTTATCGGGTCACAAACTTCTATATTAAAATCTAGCAAAATATCTTTCACAGCTTTTAATTCACTAACACACTCAGACAATGCTTCATACTCAGCTAATGTGGATGATTTTGTTACACTACTTTGTTTCTTAGATTTCCAAAAAATCACATTTCCTTACATTTAACAACATATCCTGTCGTCGATTTTCTGTCAATAATATCACCTGCCCAATCAGCATCTACGTAACAATTTAAGATCATGCATTAACATTTCTCTTATAGGTTAACTTTAAATCTTTGGTCAAAACTAAATACTTTAATATCTTCACAGCATACTTATAATGAGTATTATTATAACAATTATGAAATCTACTTAAATAATTTACGCTGAAACTTATATGAGGTCTTGTTCCGGAACTAGTATACAAAAGAGCTCCAATTATATGTCTATACTTCATTTCATCACATGCTGATTGTGCGGTTTCTAATTTTAAATTTTGTTCCATCGGAGTAGCATACTATTTAGAATTTTCAATTCCAAATTTCCTTGCTAAGGATAAGATATAATCTCTTTGATCCAAAGTCATTTTTCCTTTATCACATTCATAATTTATATTAATACCTAAATAAGTTTTTATTTAACCCAAATCTTTCATCTGAAATCCTTTAAAGAATAATTTTTAACGATATTTAACTTAGTTTTATCTTTACAACATATGAGCAAATCATATACAAACAAAATTAAATAGACATTATGATTATTCTTATCGTTTAACATATACAAGCAACAGTCATTCTTGCTTCTTACAAAACCTAAAATTTTCAAATAAGTATCAAAACACTCATACCAAGCTCTTGGGCTTTCTCTCAATCCGTACAATGCTTTATCCAATTAAAGTACTTATCCGTACCATCCTTATAACCTCGTGGTTGTTTAACATAAACTTCTGATTTTACTTTTCCATTCAAAAATGCTCTTCCTTCATCCATTTGCTCAATAATTAAATTATTCTGACAACAATATGATAATAAATTTTTTAACGTTTGCATTCTTGCTAATAGAGAGTAAAATTTTAATCAATTAAATCATTCTGCTGGTATCCTCTAACTACTAACCTTGCTTTAATAAACATTATTAGCCTTTTTTGTATAAAAACCCATTTTTAAATCTAATATTTTTTTGTTATCTTCTGTTTAATAATAGACATCCATGCATTATTTTTAGATAAGCAATTAAATCCTTATCCATTGCATTTTTACAATTTTTAGAATCATAACTATTCATCGCATCATTTTATGAAACAGGATTATCCGCATTTACATAGTTTAAAATAAACAATATTATTATACGCAAAATTATCATCATTAAGCCTAGCAGGTTTTTGTTTTTCACTGGTTGATCTTCTCAACCCAAAATTTACATTTTGATCATTTATATTTCCATTCGTAGTTTCATCTCTATCATTTTCATTTTTACCTTCATTTAAACCTATATCATAAGCCTCTCTTGACTCTTCTCTAAGACCTATATAATTTGTACCTCTCAATTATATCCAAATGTCTTGCTACGACTTAAATGTTTTAAATTTTGGGTTTTTTTCCCCAAAAATTATTTCATAAGGTGTTTTATTTTTCTCTACATATTAGAAATTGCCCTTTCTTAAATAAAAAAGCTGTTTTACATTCAGGCCAAACCTATTAGTACTTTGGGCCCCTGCTAAAAAAAAATCTAGACATATTTATAATATCCTGTTAACTTTTCTGCTGTCCCATTTTTAATTCATGAACAAATGGTGGACAAGGTTTAATAGATATTTCCTTTTTTCCCCCGCAAAAAAATTATTATATCATATTTATATATTTTGCCATTGTCAATCTCAGTCTTTTTTTCCCTTTTTTTTTCTTGCTTTCAATTATATTAAAATAGTCAATAAAACAATTGTTACTAACTTTTTTGATTTTATACAATAATTTTTGCCCTTACTGTAATCATCTTAAAAGTTAAAAATTTTTCTCACCCTTTAACCCCATACTTTGGGCCCCTTTAAATCTATTAGAATCTCTAAATTCTTTAGCTTTTATATCATTTTTTTAAAGGGGAAATTATGATTTTATTTTTAAAAAAAATTTCCCCATTTCAAATAATCAAATCATTTCCCTTTGGGAAACCTTAAAGCATTTTTTTATCACACTTTTTTTTTAATAATTAAAATTTTCATGTCCTAATGTTCTATGATATCTTTTTTTTTTCGTATATTTTTTGATTGTTATATTTGATTCTTTTAA
>JBCFYV010003760.1:0-25398 GCA_039000515.1 Timema cristinae
ACCCAAAAGTTAATTCCACCTTCATATACATCATTGTGTTTTTTTAAACCCTTTGAAATGCTCGGTGAGGGTCCAAATCCGCGCATCGTAGTATTCATCATGAAGAGATCATCAGTTCTCACGTGGAGTTTGGGTTCAGCTGAGGGAAAAAAAAAAATCAAAATAACGTTACAGTATTCCCTTTAATATCAATATAATTTTCTGGTGACACTGTTAGAATATTTTTAAATAGATTTATGTTCTCACACTAATCTAATCGAGCTCTGGAAAAACTAAATCACTGTTTACGAAAAAGGTCAAATTTTGAACCTTGGAAGGTGGGGTGGACTGAGGGTGATTTTCCACATGTGATTTATTAGTGTCATTTTTTAGTTCTCTCTTCAACCAAGTGCTGATACACTTAGTCATCCTTATCCCTTAGATCGGAGATGTGGCCAACTTGTGACCTGTGAGGTAATTTTATGCTCCCCGTAATAAAAGTTAACAACATTAAAATTGACTTACTTCAGGACTGGTTAATAATATCAACAAAATAATTGAAAATTGACTTCTGTGAACTTGTTACATTGCATGATAGCCCAAGCATTTTCTTTAGCTCAAATTACATTTGAATAACACTAATATTTTACTGAAAAGTTTATTCAAAATAGCATTTTGAAATTCTTATGTGTGTAATCTTGCATTTGGTATTGTTTTTGTCCTATCAATAAAATGTTTTTACAATGATAATTTGAATTAAATATAACTACTGTCTTTAAATAACCCATGTTTATTATTCTAAGGCATGATCCTAGATAGTGACTAGATAAAACTGTGTGCGGCCCGTCATGCCAATACACATATTATATTGGTCCTCGTATGTGCAGAAGTTGGCCAACCCTGGCATAGATTAAGCTTCCTATAACTTTAGTGTCTAGCCTACCAATGAAAACAATAAATGTAATGGAGCCTCTTGCAGTTGTCAAAATTTGTCTTCTCTGTCAAAAGTGAGATATAAAATTATTATCCCTTTCCCCAACCCTTCAACTATTATAAATACTCATTAATAGATCTAGTAGCTTTTATAACTTTCAGAGAAGGTCTCTAAATACTCAATAGTAAACACTCTAAAAATTTAAAGTCTATCCAGAAATGCTTGACACATTTGTTGGCGTTCTGAATCATTATATAAACCATGAGCTACTGTAAAGTATAATCTAGCCGTATCCCTTCCCCGTGGCTTAGTGGCTCGGAGATTCATCGACCAAACGTTTGTAGGAACTTTTTCTATTCCAGATAGTACCATTGATGAAGATAGTAAGATTTTTACATAGTTAAATTATTTGTTATCCAATTTATTTATGAACCACGTTCAAAAAAGTTTTATAGTTTTCTAAGGAAGGAGGTTCTGATAAAAAAATTTAAGACGAAGTAACCCAGCATTAGAGTAGAGACATTACAATGCTCTTTTTTATTATAATAAACAGAGTGGAAATCAGATGAATAGGAACATCATATAATTGCTATATATTTTAAAATTGGAATTTTATTCAGTATATAGAGAGTAATTTTTTTAAAATCAAAATACTTGTAAAACTTATATTTTATTATAACAATTCTTAAAGTGAACACTTTTTTGTGTTTTCATTTATTATTCATCAGAGCCATCACATATTACAGAAATTAGTTGAGCATGAAAATTGCATATAAAAAAAAACAGTACAGCATTTTCATGAAGATAGTTAAACCCCACGTAGAAAAAAATACTCTCATTACGCTCACTTGTAATTTCAATTCAGTCACCAGAAAATCAAACCTGACGAGATTGACACATTCCCTACGACAACGCGTAACCACCTGTGCAGGGAGCAAGACTAACTAGAACATGATATGTTTATCAAAAAGTATTTTGACAATTACCAACCTTAATAATAAGTGGTCATTATCAAAGAGGGCGGTGGTGGATTGGCACTTTATAGGCGAGAGATTGCGGGTTTGGGCACAGCAGAGTATGATATTAATTGAAATGAAGGTACAATAAATTGCCAACATTCTAGTTCAGGACAGGCCATCCAGATGAGGTTAGGTACACCGTAAATTTGTCAGACGTAATTAATTTTTAGTGAGATGGAAAGCAGGGCTAAGATAGGTTAGGTTGGACGCAATACACTTTGGGAGGGAAATCTTACTGAAAGATAGTTGTGTACAATCCATCTTTGGGTGGAGTGTGAACAATTTCATGAGTTCAAGGTAGCTGTGTACAATCCACCTTTGGAAGGAAATAGTGGTTCAAGGTAGCATTGCCCATCCACCTTTGGAGGGAAATCACGGTTCAATGTGGCAGTGCCCAATCCACATTTGGAGGGAAATCATGGTTCAAGGTATCTGTGCCCAATCCACCTTGGGAGGAAATCATGTTCAATATCAGTGTACACCCACATTTGAGGGAAATCATGTTCAATGTGGCAGTGCCAATCCACCAAGCCATGCTGGTCAACATAGTAGAAGTTATCCTTCAGGCCAGGTCAATGTTTTGGCTAGCTTTTGAATCTAATACAGAGAACGGGGTTCAAACCCCAGCCAAGTGTGTCTCATAGAGTTTTTTTTAAAATAGTTCCCTACTTTTCTAATATGTGAATATGTTTCTATGAAATCAACCTTCCTATCCCTAAGACACTAGCACTAATCATTATTATTATCATTACTATTATTATTAGAACCATGTCTTACTACCCTTTCGGGTTATACGAACTTACGTTAATGTGTAATGGTAGGGTGATTGTGAGATGAAATGAAGGACCTACAGTTTAACGTGGAATCCGAACCACAATGGAGGCCTCACATTCCACACAGTCACAAGTTGTGATTAATAAACGTTTGGTCAAAGGTGAAGGAAGGTTTGGCAATCAGTTATAATCTGTGTCGGGACCGAGGATTGAACCCCGGACTCCTAGCACATAAGTCCAACACCTTACTCCTAGATCACTAGGTCACCTAGCGCTAATCTTTCATATGCGTATAAACTGTATAACCCGAACTAGTTGTGAAATGCGGTGACCAAAATGGCTAGTTTTAAAAAACTACTAGTATGACTAAGGAAAAGTTTTCTTGAAGTTATACTTCTTTAGGCGCGTTATGAAAAAAATGATGAGTGAAATTTTAAGATGCGCGCGCATCACTGTAACACAAAATTAACAGGTTGAAGCTAAACCGCTCATTAAGTCTCGAAAAAAAAAGCTACCAACAAAATAGAAATAGAACCTCTGTTAGTCGCGCATGTTGGTACGCTCGTCGCCTCTGATCACTGTTTTCATATATATAATATTTATCCACATGTTTCTAGTTTCTACATCACAACACGTGTTTTAGTTTCATACAATGTGCGAATTATATATGTGCTAATAAATTATATTCAGTAGTGATTTAAATTGAATATTTTGATTAATATTATTTACTATTCGTAAATATTAGTGAAAAAAATTGTGCTTTATAGACTTTTCAAGTGCTCCAATATAATTGAGGTTAACTATCCGTATGTATTATTTATTGATATAAAATAAAAATTATTAATTTAACATAATTAATACTAAATATTAAATTATTATTGTTAAATATTTATTATTGGTTATTTAATATTTACAAAATAAAGAAATAAAATGTATTTAATGATGCCAAAGAAGTATAACTTCTCACGCGCGTACATAAGTACATACACCCCATTTTTTTATTTATTTTTTATTATTTCACCTATCTAATAAGATGTTATCTGACCATTCTTCTAAGTGCCACAAAACAGTTTTTCACGAGTTTAAAATTTAAGTAATGTTATTTTGAATTTTCCCAATTTTTTTTAGATAATTTAAAACTTATAATACTAGCGATAAAGTAAACCATTATTTAAAAGTAGTTTTCGCGAAAAAAAATTTTTTTTGTTTTTTTATAGTTAGTTAATGCTTTTCCCCAAAATTAGAAAAAATTTTAAAACTAATGTTTCAAGGGCATAGAACTTTTTTCAAAAAAAGGGGCAGAAAAATGAGCCGTTTTTACCAATTTTAAAAAGTATGTTTGGGGACAACTATATTAAGTAAATGTGCATTGTTTAGCCAAGACAATTAGGACTTTTGGGACAAAAAAAAAGCCACAAATTTTTTTTAAACCCAAAAACAACCCATTAAAAAATGTAAACACAAAACTTATTCCCTAAAACATCGAAAAAAAAACAAAACCCGGGCCCTAAAAACGCGAGCCCTAAGGAAAACACAAACCTACAAGGTAAGATTAACAAATTTTTTCCTCAACCTTTCCTAACTTTCCCAACCAACTTGGTTTCCCAAAAAACACGAAGTTTCAGGGGAGTAAAAATCCCCCAAAATTTCCCCAAACTTTTTTGCACCCCTGGCCTGGGGTTATTTTAAATTGTCTACTAAAGTTGGGCGATTGGTTCCCCAAAGCATAGCTTATTATAACTTTAGTAAAAAAAAAAAAAGTTTTAATTTTGTTACCACCACGTCAACTATCTGCTAAGATTATATGTAGAATAAGAATTTTAACATGTATTTATGGACCCCTTTGGGTGGGGGAGGGGGGCACCAAATTCCAGGATTTCTGACACCCTCCTCCTACGATCCTTTTTCCCCCTTTCTTTGCCCTTGACTACCGGGAATCAAACCATAGATCTCCAAAATGTAGTTTTCTACCGGAGGACGCGGTGTTAAAGCATCGTATCTTACTACCCGTTCAGGCTAAATGCATGCACTAGTTATGCTAATGTGATAGGGACCAGAGAGGTTAAATTTAGAGGATGTGTACTTTTAATTGCATAAAGGAAGGGTGGATTTTTTTTTTTAGAAATAAACACCCCTCTTTTCCTCACCGGGAAGATTGAACCCCGATCTCCCTGTCATTGGCATTCCATTCTAATGCGAGGTGACACCTTAGACAATTCAGAAACTGAAGCGGGTACAAAAATATAATTTAAATTTATTGAAGTATGATTAGTAAATTAAAATAAAACATTAGGTAACTCCCTTCCTGACAACACAAAGTAGTCTGCATGGTAAAAAAAAAAACCAAAAAAACACAAGTACCTGCGACTAGTTCCCTCAGAGTGGAGATACTTTCTTTCACATCACCGGGTCCTCCTCCAGTGGTTGAACTCCTGACTTCTCTTGAGGTGCCATGTTGAAAGAGCAGTGCTGGTACAAGACTGACACGACGACATGGCTCTCTCATTTGTTATTGTCTTTCTCTCATCACTCGCTCACTCACTCTCGTATGTTTCTGGCCATGCGATACGCTCCGTTCTACACATCGACCTGCGCGTGTGTGTGTGGTGTGTGTGTGTGTGTCAGGCGCACTCAGCTCGCGCACTTTCAGAATCCATTGTACTGTTCCACAAAATACAGTCAGGATCACTCAAAAAGAGAACTTTATAATAATGGTTATCAACCTTAAGCCCGGTACACACGATATAAATTATTATAAACAATTTCATGGAATTGAACACGTCCTATTTCGGTCATTATTCCCCCATTCAGCTTTTGGTTGTTAAAAATAAACAAGCCTATCTCCAGACGTGAACTAATTGAAACACTCTCGGTGGCGTAGTTAGCTAACGCGCTAATCGTGTTGAGCTCGACTGCCAAGGACGGGGAGATCGAGGTTCGAATCTCAGTTGGATGAACTGAGGATGTTTTTCCTGAATATTTCCACTCTTCTCCACACAAATGCGGTTTCCACTTCCTCTAAATCAACCTCACCCGATTCCTAATCATTAGCGTAATTAGTACTTAAACTTATATACCGAACGGGTAGTAAGACGTGGTGCTAAAAAAAACTAATTGAATAATGAAAAAAATATTTTTCAGGCATCTAATTATTAATAAAATCACTTACAATTAATGTTATATTTGTATTATTATAGAATAAAAAAAATAAAGTCAATTAATTTATGATTTATTTATTAACTCTGCTATTATTCCCCCAAAAGCAAGAAGAGACTGTTGCATTGCTACCAATATTGAAAGCAACCGAATGCGCCATGTGAAGACTGAGTTAAAACTTGTATACAATCATTTGACCAAGTTATTGTACAATAAGTTGTGTCATCCTTTATTATTATTATTATAACCACGTCTTACTACCCATTCGGGTTTAACCACTTAGCTGCTAATGTGTAATGGTAGAGTGATTGTGAGATTAAATGGAGATCCTACAGTTTAACATGGAATCCGAACCACGGTGGAGGCCTGGCATTCCACACATTCACAAGATGTCTTGTCGAGGTGAAGGAAGGGTTTAATAATCAATCTATGCCGGGACTGATGATTGAACCCCGGCCGCCAGCACAGAAGTCTGACAACCCCTACACCACCAGGTCACTCCGGAATCTTTGTAAAGCGTGTAAGTAACTTTGACCTGACTGGATTTCGAACAAGCAAATATACCATAGCGGTTAGTTAACACATTGAGGAATAGTGCTTTAGTGGTCCTTACTACTGATGGAGCCGATGGTGAGGTAAAATATATTTTAAAACGTTACAATTAGTGTCTTCTTATCCTTCGTTCAACAACCCGAAGGTTAGTTTGATACGCTTTCCATCTAGGCGTAGCTAGGCTTACACTTAAAACCTTCAGCTGGTTAATGCTTCCCGCACCATCTGGTAGAGAGCACATTAACTAAAAAAATTGAGAAATGGCTACGGTTTCCCGTTGGCTTCTCCATTGAATTTCTATGAGCGAAAGAGAAAATTCCTTCCAATTTTGCCGGTAAAAGTTTTTTACCTACCTTCAAGGGTTCTTTTACATGCCACAATCGACATAGGACAGACAAGCCGTCTGCCTCTCCGAAGGAAGTTGTGACGGATTTTAATCGCTCAAGAAACATCCGTCAATCTCCTCCAGGTTTGAACCCACGAGCATCGATCGGTCTTGAGGTGAGGATTTTACTCCAAGGCCACAGAGGTCGACCATCTCCACCTATTAGAATAATAATTATCATATAGGCGTACAACCTAAACATGTAGTAAGATGGGTGATAAAAAAAACAAAAGCCTACATTGAAAACGGTAATTACTATAAAAATTGTAAAGAGACATTTATTAAACATTTATGCAGGGAGAGAAAATGTATTGTTATATCTCTTAAGAGCAGGATTTCCCACACGATTGACGTGTTATGCTGGAACTCGTGTGGAAATAAATAAATACAATTATATGCGTGTCACATGCAACGTCAGTTTATATTTATTATCTGAATTTAACTTGTCAAGTCAATCTAAAACCTTTTTGTTAAAAACAATACTTATTTGTAATTAACTTTACAATGGTAAGCTCATCTAGTTGGTTGACAGTGACGGAAATTTCGGGTATTTAATCCTTTTTGGTATAATGAAGGGGAGGTTTTCACCTAAATAGTTCTTACCCTTCCGAAAATGAGAGTACATTTTAAAAAAATAGAGATGAAATACTGAATTCCTGATCTTGAATCCCTCTGAACCTATAGTATTGGAGATAGTCGAGATTCGTAAAAAAATCTTAAAAGAGTGTTTCGAACACAATTATGAAGACGTTGACTTCAATTAACAATTTAAAGCAATTGATAAAGAGGAAGTATATAGACTGCATGGTTGTAAGAATAAACTCACAAAAAAAGATAAATTGTATTAATATAATAATTAATTTTGTATATAAAGTGTTTCTATCATTGTTTATGACGTAACAGACATTAAAAAACAAAATATTATTTGTCAGTGGCACCAACTCTCAAAACAATTTTTTTAAAGTAATTTAAAATTATATTAGTATAAATAAAAATTCTACATTTTTAAAGATTAGAGGAATCAAATTTATATTCGATATTCAAAGAAAATTTTAAAATTCATATTCGACATTTGATTCAATAAATATAGGATTCAATTCATCTATTGTAATAAAAAGTGTGAAAAAATTTAAAAACTTCTTAAAAAATAAAGTAGTTAAAATTTATTGTTTGGTATTTATGAATTTGTCTTTTATTTGATATGTGGCTCTTTCTCTTGTGAATAAGATGACAATGGTTGCATTATTCAATATTTATTAAATAATCTATAGAAGAGGGTGAAACTAATCTATAATAACATGGTCTAGGCGTCCGGCTCGCAACACACAGGATTATCTGTGATGGGGAGCGAGAGTTTACAAATCTCGTCAGGGAACATTAGTTATGATTTTCCTTTTGTGATTCACCTTTATGAATTGTACTCGCTTTGATCATTGGGGCTACGCCCCAAACCCTCATTGTGTTTCTTTTGCAAGTGGATGTAAAATATTGTAATTGAAGAGCATTTTTTGAAAGGTCTTACCATTTAGCCACAAGAGACCGCCAAAGAAAGGATCGCACTGACTTTTTAAAGTTGATCCGATATTTTGAATTTTTTTCGGGTTTAAAAATATTTTTTTTAAACTTTTGGGATTTTCCAGTCTGTCACGGGCTAGACGCTATAATTTTGCCAAATTTCAAATTCTAGCTCATCTGAAAGTGGGTAAACATTAATGTCATGAGTGAGTCAGCCGTATGGTTTTATACTGTAGTAGTATAATACCTCCCCTAGCTAACGTGCATTTACTATAAAATAAGCTAACCTCCTCATTCAAACCTCTTAGAATGACTCGTTAATAGGGCTGGTGATTTTTTGGATATTTTTTCTATAACCTTGTCTTACTACCCAATCGGGTCATACGCATACGCATTAATCACGCTAATGAGTTAAAGGAGAGAGAGGTTAAATTTAGAGAAAGTGTACCCGAATTTGCAATAAAGATAAATAATAATATTTAGCACCACGTCTTACTACCCGTTCGGGTTATACGCTTTAAGTACTAATTACGTTAATGGATTTAGGAATTGGAAGGTTAAATTAGAGGAAGTGAACCCGCATTTGCGTGGAGGAGAGTGTAAAACCATCTAGGAAAACCACCCCCATCCACCCACTGAGATTCGAACCTCGATCTCCCCGTCCTCAGCAGTCTAGCTCAACACGACAAGCGCGTTAGCCAACTACGCCACCGAGGCGGGTCATAAAGATAAATGATTTACCCCTTTCTTTCCACGCAAATGCGGTAGATTTTCCTCTAAAACGATTCCTTCATCTCTGCCTGATTAAAGAAATGATTATTTATATGTATGGCCTGAACAAGTAGTAATACTGGTGTTAAGTGTATATATATTATATATATATATAATATATAAAGTTAACTCTAAAACTAATGAACAGTGTAACGAACTTTACTTTAAATTACTACTAACACTCACATTTTTAAATAGAAACGCTAACCAACACCCCTTTTGCGCTAATATCCCCGCCTCCCCCTCGATCCAAAAAATGTTCCGGTTCATGGACATGATGTGAGGTGGTCATAAATTTACAAACAGTCACTGTATATATATATAAAATTGTCAAAATCAACAGCATCAGATGTCAAAAAGTGACATTTGGATTCATATGAATTCATGAAATTAACTTTGGTAATATTTTGAACGGACAATAAATTACTTCTTTATCCGGCAATTTATCTCGGTCGATAACGTGTCTGTCTTTTGAACTAAGGGTCTCAGGTTTCAATTCCTGGCAGGGCCGAAAAATTAATCTTGTTTAAATCTGGGTTTATCCTTTCACAGTGATAAATTAATGGCAGGATGTTGGATGTTGTGTCTTTCTAGTCTAGGTTAGATTATAAGGTGTATGAAGCTACAACTGGTCCTAGCAAGTCTGTAGGAGAAAATATATGGCTTGAGTAAAAAAGTGTCCCCGGGCCAAAAAGGCTGAAAAGTAATGAATATAAAAAGTAAGTAAAGTGACTTCCCTAAGTCAGTCTTAAATATAGATAGGCCGTTACATAAAAGGCTAATATTATAGATAAAAGGTTCAAGTAAATTTTCACGCAGAGATATTTTCGGTAAACATTTCAGACGGTTAAATTACAAGGGATGTTTATGTTTTCGTAAAGCTTTGATTTTAATCTTTTAACCTTTAAAAGAAAACTGGTCAAAAACAACCACAAAGCGTTGTAGTAGTTATGCGAGTGTTAGAAAAAAAATTAAAGGTAAAAATAGAATACGATAAGTGAGCAATAAGATCTTTGTGGAACAGTCGACATTCGCTAAACATTGTAATTGTGTTGTTTTTGCCTGAAGTTGAAAGGTGTCAGGTCAACATTTCAATATCCGCTTCAATGGCCGAACGGTCTAAGGCTCACTCTCGTGTTGGACTGGCCAGCTGATAAAGGAGAGATAAGAATTCAATTTCTGGTAAATCTATTGAGGATGGTTTTTGCCTAAATGGTTTCCCAATTTTTTTCCCACGCAAATGCGGTAATTTTCTTTTCGGGTGGAATGGAAGGGGACGCGATAAAGGCCAGTGTTTTTTGAAGTTTTTATGGCAAAACATATTTTTGGCTAAATAAATAAAATATCTCCAGTATAAACTTAGAGTTTAATTATCTTCATATTTGATATCAACATTCCTAAATATCTGTCATGAGCATAGCGGCATTAGATGAGAAACTTTTAAAGAAGAGAAAAAGTTGTCATTAAATTCCAGGAATCCTTGACATATATTCAAAAAATTTAAATGAGATTACCATTTTAAGAAAATTAAATTTTATATTTTACTGGGCAGTTTTTTAAATTTATTTTAACAAAAAAAAATATTTTTCTATAAAAAAGTACAAGCTTTTTCTCATGGCTCCTTCCATCATAATTTAAATGCTTCCTTCCCTTTTCCTACCATCATTAGAGCAATCATAAAAAACGCGTACAGACTGAACAGACAAAAAAAAACATGCCCAAAGAATTTGTCTATTTCATCGCAATACTTAATTATAATGTAAAAATAGACAATATAAAAAAATTTAATTTTTTTCTTAAAGTTGCATGAACTTTTACATTTTAAATTAAAGAAATTATTGTACTTGAAAACAAGTTTTAGTCCAGTAAAACAAGAAACCTTACATCTATAATTTAAAGTTTTTTTAATTGCATAAAAATTTTAAGAGATCGGTTTTCCCATCTCGCTATTTGGTTCCTGGAGTAGATCTGACCTAATCCAAAAACTTTTACCACTTTTTCTTCTTATACAACTGCACTCAGTGGCCTCAAAACAGGACCGCCCACCAGGGGAAAAATCTGCACACTTCTAGAAATATTTACTTCCCAATTATATTAACGAATATAATGATTTAAAAACAAATTCTAAATTGTTTCTAGAGACAGCCAATTATCAAAAAGTGTTCAGGTGAGGAGTTCCACAAATAGTTTCTACAGCATTCACATTTTAAAATTTTTCCCTGAGAACGCTAATTTAAAATGTATTCAAAGAGGCCTATAATTGTTTATAACAAAGCAAGGACCAACCTAATTAACTTCTAGGTGAATCCCAATTTTTTTAAAAGTAAAAAGTTATTACAAATAGCTTCAAGGAGCATCCAGTTGTCAAAATAACCAAGGAAGGGGGAACCGAACTCCTTGAAATTAAAGGGGGAAAAACTTCTCAAAATTACTTTTTTTTTATTAATTACCCCCCTTACACAATTAAGGTTACACTTTCACTGCACAACTTACTGAATATGTGTTTAATTTTCCCCCGTGAATATTGGTGCACTCATTTAAATATTTTCCCGGGTTTTGTTTTGTCCCTTCAGCATTTAAATATTCCCCGACTCAGAACACTGATTTTGTTTTGGGTTAGGAGGATAAAAAACATGGTGTTAGCCCACAAGCGAGCTAATCGTGCAACAGCCACCACACGTTGGTAAGATAGTGCGACATTTCCGATAGAGTGTCATGTGTCAGACAACTAGCTCCTACATTAATCCATTTTCTAGACCAAAGCTATATTTCCTATTCGATGGCCCTAAGTGATTCAAGGCTGAGTTGACCACGTGATCACTGCTTACAAAAAAATCTGTAGGCTCTGGGGAGTGAACCTGGGGCTTTGATTATATAGCCAAAAGAAATGACCTCTAAACACAAAGGGGTCCAGCAATTTATTTAAATGTATTAAATTAAATCCTAAAACAAATACATTTTTGGCGTTCTTAAAAACCAACTAAAAGGGACCAACTTTTGGAAAAGCGGGACACATAGCAACGCAGAAGTTTCGCTCATTTGGAATATTTTTAATTTAAAATAGACCCCACAAAAAATGGAGGTGGGGGGTATCAAAATACAATAAGTATTAAAAAATAATAAATTTTAATGAAATAATATAGTTATTAATTATTATCAATGAAGTTTAATCGTAATTTGATGAAATTTGGACCAAAGTAAACTGGTTTAAAACTGATAATATCACAAATAAAACGTATTTTTTTGTTAGAACAAAAACTTGTTTAAAAATAAAGGGATTGTTTGAAGCTTCAGAACAGGCAGAAATAACCAAAAGTTTGAAGATATTCCCATCAAATGGTACCCTTTAATTTGTGATCAAATTATTCTCGAATTTTGTTCAAATAAATTTTATGTTACAAAAACAATAATTTTTTTGCAGTGAACTACATATTTAAAATATAAATCTAATCTAATCTAAAATAGAATGGTCTGAATCCAAATATAATCATTTATTTGATAACGACAAAATAATTATTACAAAAATAGCTAGTTTTATCAAAATCGGTGTTGAATTTTACCATAGATGATCCCTAAAGATACTAGAAGGTTTTACTTTTCGTCACTTATGATATCCCAGAAAAAAAGTTCTGTGAAAAAATTTAAAACATTTAAATAAATAAGAACATAGATATTTGTATTTATTTTGAAAATTTTGTTGATATAGAAATCATACGATAATAAATTGGTTATCCTGTGGTTTAAGACATCAGACTCACAATTGTAAATTTCCACTTTCGAATCTCGGCCGATTGTGATTTATTGATCGGGAAAGCTTGATCAATTTTTAATTTACCCGCCTCAGTGGCGTAGTTGGCTAACGCACTTGTCGTTGAGCTCGACTGCTGAGACGGGGGGATCGAGTTCGAATCTCGGTCGGGTGTAAATGGGGTGGTTTTCCAAATGGTTTTCCACTCTCCCCCTCCACGCTAATGTGGGTTCACTTCCCTAATTCAACCTTCCTAATTTCTAAATCCATTACGTAATTAGTACTTAAAGCGTATAACCCGAACGGGTATAAGACGCCGGTGCTAAATATTATATTATTAAATTTTAACTTGAGCATTTGGCATTTCGTCTGTCTGTTCCGGGTCTTGCTACACGATAACTACCAAATACTTTTATTCAACCAACGAAACTTTTAACGAAACTTGACAGGGATATTTTTTTAAATCGAAGCCGAACGATGTATACACTGTACATAGTTTTAAAATCAAGTTATCCGTTTCAATGGGGATACCCAAAAGTTCTTTTGTTAGTAGTTATCTAAAGTGATTTGGATTTAAAATTTTAACATTTAAAAAAAAATGACATAATAGATTGCGGGACTGGTGTCTTAAGCCACGTGAACAAGAGTTATTCTTTATAACTATAAATTTTTATAGTCTTTTTTATGTCTTAAATTTTCATCACCAAAAAACATAATCTACTTCAAATCCAAGGAGAAATTACGGTAAAATATTTCAACTTGAAATCCAAAGAGGAATTTTAATAATATAAAAACGATAAGAGCATGGTTTAGTGAGGACTACCGTTCACAAACTAGTAGTTACTTTGGTATTGTGTACACACCTTTTTCCCACTAATTATCTGCCCTACCATAAATGATCTTTACAATCCCTACCCCTCAAATAAGTCATAGACAGGCAGTGGATTAATAGTGGGTATACTATTAAAAATAAAACACCAATCAAGATATTAAAACGCTCCAAACAGAAAATCAGTATGATGGATATTTTCTAAACCAAAGTAAAACAATTATATGTATCTACAAAAAAAAAAGTATGCTAAATCTCATTTTATTTTATAATTTTGGATGAATATAAGCTATTTGTTATATTTAATGGTTTAAAAAAATGTCTCAACGCCAGAGCTATCTCAAATACCCGCTGAGTTTTGATTTGGGAGATAGTCCCCCCCCCCCCCAACATCGTCATTTTTATTTATTACTGGGGTTTTTCCCTACTCTTTCATTTGAATGCGGATACAGGGCCCTCAAAATTAATTTTCCCTTAATTTCCTGCCTTTACATTAATGTAATCGACGAACAACCTGCATTAATTGTATCGTAAGACGTACTGTAGAATTAACCAAATTCAAAAGTTAAAACTAAAATCCCCAAAACAAAACTATCATGTTTTATTTGAAACTTTTTATTGGGGTAGAAATTGAAACTATCCCACACATTCATAACACACTTAATTTATGACTTGAGTTTAATGTCTAGTCAGATTGGGTGGAAAGTAAATTTAGAAAAAACAAACTTTTTTTGCGATAAACATTGATAACATTTTACTTATTATTATTTTTATTTTATATTAATGATAATTTGACAGCCTCATAAAATATTATTCTACATATAAATATATTACGCGATTGTTTTATTAGTATTATAACACCCAAAACCCATGTTTTTGGCAATTAATTATCTTCCATTGAACGTGAACATTAATTTTACATATTCTTTAAATTTAAAAATCATACCATACACGAAATCAAGCCCGGACCTTTGACTTAGTAGGCCAATGATCAAACCACTAGCTAATCCAGGATCGTTCTGAGTTTAAAGCTATTCTTCACTCAAATTTTAAGGCAGAGTCTGTGATGGACTTTGGGGCAATCGCCATTTACAAACTGTGTGATCAATTAAGATTACGATCTATCAGATGACGCAATTAACCTCCGACTCGGTAAAGCTTTATGCTGCCCCGGGGTGACCTGGTGGTCTAGAGGTAAGGTGTCGACTTCTGTGCTGGGGTCTCGGTTCAATTCTAAGTCCCGGCACAGATTTATCTATTACTAAACCCTTCCTTCACCTTTTGACAAGACTTTGAAATTAATCAAACTTGTGAATGGGGAAAGCCAGGCCTCCACCGGGGTTGGGAAATCCCACGTTAAACTGTAGGTCCTCCATTTCATCTCACAATCACCCTACCATTACACATTAACTTAAGTGCGTAAATCCCAAGGGTATAAGACACGGTGCTAATGATAATAATAATAAATAATAATAATAATTTATGTTGCCAAATGTACAATGAAATGTACGTTTGCACATATAATAGCATTGCTATTCAATCATAAATTTGGACATTTTCACCTATTTTTGCAAACCCATAAAATATTCTGAAAAAATATTTACTAGATTTTTTTATTTTGTATTACCATTTAGTGTGTGTTCATTATTGTACAAAAATCATTTAATCTGCTGTAATCCAGATTAGAGAGGTGACCGCCTATTCGTGGAAGTATTTCAGACCAATGTATTTATGAAGCAGAGACCATTACTGCCATGAAAGTGTATCTAAAATAAAAAGTAAAATACAACAAGATGTATTACAGCTTTGCGTTTTAAATTATGTGACGGTGAAAGGAGGTCTTGGTTTGAATCTCGGTCAAGTGCACTGGAAGAGAGGGGGGGGGGGGTCAAATTTTGTATTTAGCACCGTGGTTTTCCCATACATTAAAGCGCCATTTCGAGTGCATTGATGATAAGTAACCAACCTTTAAAATAAATTGTTAATAGATTTGATACCCTTTTAGGGGGTCATTAAAGGTGTCACTTTCGCAATATACTACACTGATGATGACAAGGGAAATATCGGGGTCTAAATCCGATCAGGTGTATTGAAATGCAGGTACATTTCTTCTTAATCAACTTACCTCATTAATAGCATGTTAAAATTAATATTGCATATTTTGAAGTCCTAAAGGGCTAAAATAGCACAAAATTAGCCTTGGTACTGAACAAACAGTTTTAAATAAATAAAAGTTTTGCCCATTGGTATTTAAAATACCAACCCAAATCTTTTTTAATCTAGATATATCTGTCATGTTTTAATAACGTAAAACCTAATACAGTAAGTTAATGACAATAAGAATGAGGATGAAGAATCTCAGAGTAAAAAATTAGTGACATTTTAAGGGTAACATAATCATCCACAAAAATCTAGCCAGATAAATTCTACTTATGGGTACTAGAAAGGCAAAAAAACTTGCTAGCTTATAAATGTCTATTTAAAAAAAATTGCAACAAAATTGACCACTTAGGGGGTTCCTATAAGTACACTAGAATGTGCCACTAAAGTAGACAATTATAATAGTACCTATATTAAACATCTGCTAAAAAATAGAAATAATAATGAAAGGTCTGATTATTATGAAACTATAAAACTCAAGTCAACCACAAAGTGGGTGCTTAAAATGGTATCTACACTAAAATTTGGCCATAAATTTGGCCAAATTAAAATGGTATCTATGCAAAAAGTCTTACATTACCAGATTGGTCAGATATATTGTTTAAAATTTACCATAACTTCTGGCAAGGGTTAGAGCAAGTTTTTTATCTCAATTGAAATGTCTCAGTCTACTTATAGCTTTTATAATTATGAAAGTGACCATACAAGTAATACCAATAACCAAACATTTCCGGTGGACGAAGGTGTCACTCGTAGGGTTAGTTGGTATGTGCATTTTTGGGGCTTGGCAGACGCTATGCAATAGTACCTTCTGGATCATTAAGTAAAGCGACGGGAAAAAAACCTCACCCTCATTTTTCCTAGTACACTTCTTCAGTTCTGCCTAGGGTCAAATGGAAAATATTTATCTTTGCTCTTCCCATTTAACCGTTGTCAAATCTCTTCACTCTCAGTTATTTCTGAAGGAGCTATTGGCAACCTCGACTAACAAAACGGGGGCGAAACTTGTCTTATATTTGAGATAAGATTGACCAAACAAAAACAATAAAATTACAAATCTGTTTCCCCAATAGTAGCCATGCAGTTACCTCGGTGATGATATCAAGTTGAGTAAAAGGGGGCCCAAATTTTACAAATTCGAGAAGTGTTGTGGGTCATAAAACCTATAAAAACATTTGCTTAAATATATTCTATACCCCTATAACCTACTTTTGTTTTTAAGCACATCTTACCACCCTTCCGGACTATGCACATATTAATCACGCTAGTGTGTAAAAGAGTAGGGAGATATAATTTAGAAGGAAATGTAACCGCAATAGACTGGACTGCCGAATGGCGGGGAAAATCCCTTTCGGCTGTACAAAAGGGGTTTTCCAAATTCTGATACAGTTCCTCTAAAATTTCAACTTTCCTCACCCCTAACACAAGGGTGAAACCATTGTTTAAGCTCGAACAGTTTGTAAGATACGGCGCTAATAAAGAAAGATAGTAACTTTGACGCACTTTTTTGTTTGGTCTCCGTGCTGAGAAAAGGGTACACGATAGTCACGGGGGCATTCAGTAGGCTGAGTGTTCACTACGTGGAGCTCTGCCTTTCGAATAGGGAAGAACTGAAACAGGAAAACAAACCGTGTTTGAAGTAACCCTTTACGATCGCCGGCTTTATCAATACACCCCAAACCGTTGAAACGGTGGAAGAGCCAGTAATTCTTGTTTAGATTGCAGGTGCCCATGGAGGCGGGGTCTAAAACAGGTGCGGAACCTTTTTGTCATTGGACGACCACATGTAACTTCAGAATTCCTCGTAAGGCCGCACTACTCATGTACTGAATAAAAAAAAAAATAATAATAATAAAATAATATATTTACACCGCGTCTTAACTACCCCCGTTCGGGTTAAACGCTTAGAAATAATTACGTTAATGGAGTTGGGAATTGGGAAGGTTAAACTAGAGGAAGTGAACCCGCATTTGCGGGGAGGGAGAGTGGAAAACCATTGAGGGAAAAACCACCCCCAGTTCACCCGACCGAGATTCAAACCTCGATCTCCCCACCTCAGCAGTCGAGCTCAACACGTCAAGCGCGTTAGCCAACTACCCAAACCGAGGCGGGTTCATGTACTGTAAATTTTGCCATAATACGATAGTCTAAAAACCCAATGATGAATAGGTAGGATACCCGCTCCTATGGCTGCATATCTAAAACGCAGATTTACAATAGACTAACTGCCATGATAGTGAGATCGTATTCAATCTCAGTCGGTGTACTGAGGGGGGTTTATCTTTTAAATTCCTAACCATTACGTAATGGTAAAAAATTTGTATAGCCCGAATGGGCAGTAAGACTCACTTCTAAAAAAATATATTTGTTAAAATTTATTTACATTATGCCATAAAAAATGCGATTTTGTATTTTGATTAATTATAAAAGATGAAAATGACTGGTATGTCGCTAATTAACCACGCAACTAAATCTATGAAAAAATCTTGGAGAAGTGCAATGAAACAACAGGTTTTCAAAAGACAAGGAACAACTGATTTGAATTTGCGATCAGAATGATAAATGGAAAAAACAAGGGGAAATTTGATAAGGATTATTATATGGCAGTGATAATCTGAAGAAACGTTTGACTCTATTCCTAGAAACAATCTTTTGTAATTTCTGGAGACGAATATAATGTGTTGGGAAATTGAATAGAGCTAAATTCAGCTGTATAATCCATGTAAATTAGTGTCCAAACGGGTTTAAATAGAAATGATAGCTTCTGTTAGGGGATTTCAGGATTTGAACAAGGAAGGGGTTTTTTTTTATTCTCCGGGTTGCGCTTTATAAGCGTACAGGGTTGTATAACAGAAGTTTAAAACAAGGGTAAATGTTAAGTACCGGTGATATGCAGACAAGATTGTACACTGGTATTCATCAAATAGGGCATGGAGACGGAAACTAGTTAGTGGAACTCGTGTTTTGAAGAGGTTTGGAATTATATGCACATAGGAAAGACAGAGAAGTGAAACCCAAAGAAATATAGTAAGATGCGGTACTAAAAACAATATGACTGCTTAGATCACAAGAAATTGACGTTTTAATACGTGAAAATAGTTTCTAGTAACTTTTATATCTGACAGATAAGTACTTCTTACTCTCCACACACAACATTAGGGTACGAGTCGACTCCATTATAAGTTATACCCTACCCCATCCCTACTCCAAAACACAATGACTCAACCCGAAAATGACTATAGAAGGGGAAGGGGGGGGGCGCCTACAGCCCGAGTGGCCGCCATATGTTTCAAAGCTGGTGCCAGCACTTGTAGATAGAGGGTGTCATGTGGTCAGCACAAAGAATCCTCCACCATTAAATTCATTTTTACCTTCTTCGGTGGTCTCATAGTCTAGGGAATCACTCTCACACTAGCCTTCCGAAGACAGGAAGACTGGGTTCGAATCCTGCTATGGGTTCCTGTGGTTGGTTTTTCACTCCCCCTCCAAGAATGCCCTACACTTTCTCTTAATTCAACCTTTCTCATCCCTAACTCTTTTAAAATAATTATAACATATACGCATACCTAACAGGTAGCAAGACACGTTTTTAAAAAAAAAATCAATTTTCTTCAAGAAAGGGTGTATTTGACCCCATCCCCGACACAATTTTTGATTGAAAAATCCTGGAAGTATCGGGATCAAACCCGGACCTCTGGGTCTGTAAGCTTGGACTCTGACCACTAGAGAGCACAGAGGAGGTCCTCCCTATTCCAATCAGTGTAAGAATAGTGGGTAAGAAATCGATGCGCAACAGTAGCAATTGTAATCACCTCTAACTTCTTGCTCGATACCGCACGTTGTTCCGGTGCAAAGCCTGAACAGTTTCCAAAGTATCCGCTCATGTCTATGAGACGGCAACCCCCGCTCTCTGCGTCTCCTCTTCGGCCATGGCGACTCGAACCAGAGGTCGCTCAAGCAACTCAGGGTAGGGACACAGCATCGTGTTGACATCCACGTTTCCTTCCGACCACAAGAGCAAAAACCCTCTAGGCCTTATAAAGCGTTTCCCAAACTTTGGTTCACGTACTCTCCACCTCCATATACGCGACGTACGTTGAGTTATCTGAACCGTGGTGTAGTGACCAGTGCACATGGCTACAAACCTAAGTGTCCTGGCTTGTACATCGGTATTTTTCCCGAAAGGGAACCACCCCGAACGGTATCCAGGGTTTATTAATTAGGCTAAGTTTTGGTTAAATGTTTCCATTGGTTTCACAACCTTAATATTATCAACAACATCTAATCTCATCGGGACAAAGAAAAAGATCCTCCATGGAAAGGATGTACGGATTAGTACATTCGTGCTTACTCTGGAACGGTAGGTACATTAGTACTAACAAATCTTTCCCTAACCTGGGTAACCAGTGATGTGGCTCAGACCGCATTATTTAATTTTTATTATATTATATATATTATATATTATAACACTACTACATACTACTACTACTATACTACAACTACTACTACTACAAATACTAATACTAATACTACTACTACTAATACTAATACTAATACACCCATTAATTTAAATAATCATGAAATTGTTTTGATAAAAAATTTAGAAAAATTAATTCTTAGTAATTATTATTTCACAAATTTTTATCCTTTGGTTAAAAAATATCGTTTTTCTAAGGCGAGACTGAAACAAATCCTTTACTTTGTTCTTACTTTTCTTCAACCAACCTTATCTTATATATAAAACTTTTTTCTTTTTAGCTTAAATATTTTAAACGAAAAGTTAAAAAAAAGAACAAAGTAAAGAGTTAATAAATATATTTCTATGAAAATAATATAGAAAAAATGTATTATAAACTCGTATGGGCAGAGTCAGTGACAATGTGTGCTGGAAAGGGAATCCAAACGAGCAATGTAAAGAAGCGTCTAAGTGGTTTGGGTAAGATGAAAGGAAAGATGTGATTCTAATGACAAAGCTAATATATATGAAGGTAAGAGATGTGGATTAAAAGGAAAGGGTACAAACCCTTAAGACGTGGTGGAATAAAAAAAAAGAGAAACGTCAAGAGTTTAATAATAAAAAGTATAGTATATGACTCGGTGTATGGCTGGTTTTTTAAGAAAAAGGATTATGCAAGAAAAAGGGAACTTTGGAAAAATAGTGAGGATGATAAGTAAAAAGATTGTGTTTTTTTAGCGATATTTCACGTTTTCTTTCCTACCTCGTAAGGGAACAATTTATTAAGTATGTAGTCATTATCATTTTAATACATACATACATACATACATAACAACAAACAAATATATTATATAAATACACCACAAAGAGGCTACACACAAAACCTATCAAATAATGGCTCAGGAAAGGAGTGCTAAGCCATGTCCACGTACTTTTGTTTACTCAACAACTTAAATGGGCATAATAAATCCACCCACTTCCCCATCTCCCGTCCCCTTGGTAAATAAAACCTAAAACCTTCCGGGTTCCCCCAAAATAAAACTAATGGTTTTAGTTCTGTATTAATTGTTTCCCATAACTTAAATTACGAAAATTTATAATAATGTTCCACTGGGCGTTAAAGCGTACACACTAAATAAAATCACTCCACTGACCAAGTTTAACAATAATTACGCGATATCCTCTGCTTTCCTGTCGCACATGTTTACGATGTTACGCGACATCACGCTTCGTACTGTGCAAACGGTGGACTGGTACCAATTCCTGTGATCTGCTTTTAATTGGTATGAAAATCTTCCAAACTGTGAGAATAGACCCCACTTCATGAAACAGCCTTTAGACCAAAAGTCTATACACCATAGGATTATAAAGTAAAAGTTTGCAAAGATTACCAGCTAATTTTTTTTTTTTATCAATTCGCCTAACATATAATCTGAAAAAAACAAACCCTTATAAGTCGAGTTTCTGTCCATTTTTGGCAGTCAAACCTTTACAACAAAAATGTTTTAATTATGTGTTTATTTTAAAAAGTTTTTTTTTATTTTTGAAAAAAAGATTTTGAAAAAGCCCTTTGAATGTTTCCCCTTTTTTTCTGCACTAGTAAATGCTTTTTAAATGAGAACTTCTAAAGGCTGCGTCCTATTCCAAATTAAGAAAGGTGAACCAGACAAAATGAAGGCGGTTTATGAAAATCATACAAACAATGTTCCTTTGTGTTTTATGGGGAAGTGCTTACAAAATGAAAAATTTTAATTTGAAACTAATGTTTGTTATAAATTTTTATTAGCACCGCGTCTTACTACCCGCTCGGTTACGCTAATGTGTAATGGTAGGGTGATTGTGAGATAAATGGAGGACCTACATTTAACGTGGGATCCGAACCACGGTGGGGGCCTGGCATTCCCCACAATTCCCAAGATGTCTTGTCGAGGTGAAGGAAGGGGTTTGGTAATCAGATAACTTGTGCCGGGGCCGAGGGTTGAATCCCGGACCCCAGCATAGAATCCGACACCTTAACCCCTAGACCACCAGTCAATGTTTTTAAGGCCTTTTTCTATGAGTTTAAAAAAAATCATATTTATTTCGGTGGCCAGTTATGAGAAAATACCAGAGATAACATAATAAAATTCCAAATTTAATTATTTCATACACTATAATATCTGTTGTTGCCAAAACTGGGAACAAAACACAAAAAAGTTTTATTTATGTTAATTTTTATTTCAATTAATCATTGAAGGTGAAATATACATTTGTTTTAATTTGTAAGTTCGGCTTATGAAATTAATAAACCTTCCCGGAGAGCCGAATTTTGTCGAAAATATGAATTCAATGAAGCCCAGAAATCGGCAAAGCAAAAATTGATAGAGCTAAATATAAATACTACTTTCAGTGTGTTTTTAAAATTGAAATTTCGCAATCACTTAAATAAACCATAATTAACAAAAACCAAATACACCTTAAAAAATTTCAAAACGGGAATGTGATAACTGAAAAGTTTGGGGAAAGGGGAATAGCTAGAGATAATTCTCAAATTTTTAAAAAATCTTCTTTTGGGATGGAAGAAAATTTAAAATTGAAAGTTTGTAAAGGACCACCCTACAAAATCCATGAAAGCTGGAAACCTATAATCAAATAAAGGTGGAAAATGGCTAATAGGAAAAAAAATCTTCTCGACATGTTAGAAAATTTTTTATAAGCAGATGAAAGTTTCTAAAATTAAACTAATACAAAAACTAAAGAATATCGAGATCCACTAGCATTTGCTGATAAAGCTAAAAACCTAATTATAAATTAGCGCCATCTTGCAATGACATAACAATTAAAATAAACAAATTCGGCAACATAGCTAGGTGAACTGTAAGCCTTTGGAAATCTATGAAGTTACTATGCAAAAAGTTTCTGTGACAAATTATATTATTTATGTTCTTTGGTAAACTTAGATTTTTTCAACAATGTTCGTTAAATCTTATTTTATGATCTTTCTTTAGTAAATATCGCGTTGAAATAGATTGTGTTTGTTTTATTTACTCATTTTGTGGACAAGGTAATATCTTTCCTCAAATATTTGTTTTTTTTAAATTTTTTAAAATACCATTTTTGGATTGCCATAGTTACTCAGGTTATATATCAAGAAACTATCAAACAGTGGGCACCGGGTGTTAACGTTGTGATTTGATAAATTTTTGGGCGTTTCTTTGTCATGCGAAGTACGGGTCAAATTTCTAGATTTTAAATATTATTACCAAGCATATCATAATTATTCTTAATCGGTTTACCATTAGTAACTTTAGGCCAATGTTTTTCTATAAAAAAAGCCTTCTGCTAGCTTCACTTAAAATACACTCCTATTGAAGATGGAATATACTTGACGATGTTGCCAATTTAACTCTTTTCACCACCAAGACCAGATGTTATCAGTATATCTTTGGAATAAAATAATCGAATAGTACCAAACAAGACTTCGTTTGAATAATACTCTAGCTTTAATTCTATTGGAACGCAAGTAATTTATTTTTTATTGTTTTTGTTTTCTTGGCTTATAGTATCCTAATCTAGAGACAAGGTATTATAAAGTTCTTATTAAATTATCTCCCCCCATAAGGGTTTTAGTGTTAAAAACATAATTACGAAGTTGTTTTTTCGTTTATGCACAGTTTTTTTGCCTACCCTATAAGGATAAGGTAGATATAAATACATAACGTGTTAAGGAGATCCCTACATTATTATAGGTGTATTGTTACTTCCAATTATAATTATGAAACATGGAATAATTTTAAATTTAAAAATTACCAAAATGAAGGGAGCTCGTGGATCATAGTTTGAAAAATCTCAAAATTTCAACAAGAAACTATAATCGTCCTTCACGACAATTTTTTTCTCCTCTGAAATAAATTTAAAATATTTAGAAGTCTTTCGATGGTTAGAAGTTTCGTATGTTTCTCACCTGTCTGAGATATTCTTAACCTAAGTAATTAAAAACTTTGGAAGGACACAAAAATTTTTGACAGCTCTTGTAAGAATAATTTACGGGTGTAAAGATGACGATAAAAAGGAGGTTCATAAATATTATTAGGAGAGATTACAAAATTTGAGTCCAGGGGTATTTAAAATACTTAAGTAATTCCTTTACCATAAAAACTTAATTAATTTTTATTTTTCCTTGGTTATTACTGTAATTTGAGTTTCAGATAATTCCCAAACTGCGTCTGTTACCGGCAACTTGGACCTAACAGACTTTCCTGTAAATTAATTTTATGTGTGACGTTTATAATTCATCACTGTAACGATCTACTTTTTAATGCTTATTTTAAGTGAGCGTTAAATATGTGAAAAACATGTATTTATAATATCTATAATAAATGAAACAGTTGAAGCTGGGCATAAACAATACGTTTAAGTGATTTGTTATAGGTTAAGTTAGTGTGTAAGTCCATGCCAATAAAACTAATTTTTATACTCACACGTAAAATAAAAATTAGTTCTTTGTTTTGATAAATCTATAAATAAGCATTAACATAATAGGAAATATTTAAAAAAAGGATAACAAAAATAATTTTAATTATTTTCTAGTTTTTTTCTTTTGAGAACCCAAAAAGCCAAGCTATTAATTATGCTTTAATGAGGATAATCCATCTAAAGTAGCCACATGGCTTCTTTGGTGCTAACTGACAGCTCACAGCTGACAGCTGACGGCTTTGAAAAATTACCAGAACAAAATTATGTATCCCTACGCCGAACCAAATGATCTGCAAAAAAAATGTGTTTTAGCAGCTGTCAGTCGCACCAAAGAAGCCATGGATTACTGTAGATAATCATATTCTGAAAAGTGAAAATGACACCTTGACACGGGGAAATTCCGGGTTCGATTCCCCCTGTTTCCAGGTGTCATTTTTCAATGTTAAGAATATTTAATTTTTTTAACCTAAACACTAGGGAAATATATTCAAAAGACAATAAATTTTTGTTCAATTATTAAACAATACATTTTTTTTAAATGCCACAAATCCTTCAGGGAATGCAAACTACCAACTGAGCTAATGTTTTATTCACACCTACAGCCATTTTCAGAAAAAGGGGTCTTAAGAAAAGGGGCCAAATTCTTAGAACTTTACAAAAAGGATT